>JBAJNP010001511.1:0-45616 GCA_036877545.1 Yasuhikotakia modesta
ACACACTTTCATGGCTAAACTAAGCAGTTCTGTTGGGAGTGTGTGTTTATATGCACTCAATAAGATGAGGGTGGGTGCTCAGGAAATGAGTCTCTTTGAGGTGCGTGTAACCTTGCGTGATACCATATGATGACCGGTCCCTGAAACTAGCCATGTGACTAATCCTGTTAGTCCAACACCCATCTTTCTTTCACTGTTTTCTCCTTCCTGTCCAGGACACACACAGCTTCTTTCTCTCTCCATCACCTTATTTCCTGAACATAGATCTGTGCAGTTATTATCTATGGTGATTTTCATCAGTTTATATTATATACACCATAAACTACACCATTGCATTCAAAATGCTAATATATAAACATTCTATAGAACTTTTACGGCAAAGCACGTAACGTTATATGAAACAGTTACGAAAATGGGCTGTAACTATTTAAAACAGCACAAAATCGGATATGACTAGTTACATCTGTACACAATAAGTAAATAATACCACATTTATCAAATTCTAATCACTGACGTTACACATTCATCAGCAAAACAAAAAATTCACTTTATTGATCACTTCAAAGTTTAACACAAACTGTGTCAACACACATTTAAAGAATTTATAGCCATTGGCATAACTTGATACTTTATTGTTTTTTTCACCAACTGTTAAGTTTCCCTTAAACTTAATTTAATGTAAATAACTCTAAAGATTTCATAATTCACAAATCATTGAGCTACACATATTTCGCATTTTCTATTTCTAAAAGATTGAGATTGATCTTACTGGACAGTTACCAAGTAACTAAATTTAGGTTTTCAATAGTAAATCTGGTGGCGCCCCCTACTGGACATCCTCCATAGTGGAATCTAACGGCGCATGTGTATTTGATTAATAATGTCTGACAAACTTACAAACGTGTCCTGTGGGCAACATGTTTGACAAGCAATAGCTCTATGTTAAAAACATGAAGATGCTAATTTCACTTTCCACTGAGTTTTAGCACGTCCCTCACCATGGCACCAATCCCATCAAATATCAAGTGCAGCTTAGTTTCACACATGAATGCAGGTGTGGTCACCACCTTATTCTTCTGGTCCACGTGGGCTTCGTGAGGGTCAAAGGTTAAGGGTCATATGACAAACCAAAGGGTGCAAAGCTTTCATAGTACTAAGCAATGAGACACTGCATACCTTGTGTTATAAAGTTTGCGAATGCTACAAGAGAGGAGAACAGAGGGGGTGAGGTTTGTTGTGTACAGGTAGGATATGGTGACGTCTTTGACTGTATGCTTGGCTCCCAGTGCAGTGATGGCTTGTGCGGTACCAGCATAAGGCCACTTCCCACCTTCCTCTTCCTCATGGCCCACCGTCACATTCACACCAGGGAGGACCTTTGCTGCCAGTACTGGAGATATGCAACACAGCCTGGAGATCACAAGACAGGAAGTCGGTGTCTTAGCAATGGGAGTTCCCATATTACACCCAAAGACAAGGGTTTGTTGTCTTAGATGGGTCCCAGGTTGAAGAACAAAGAGTACAAACAAGATCACTCAATATTATTGGTCTCACAATCTGACAGGCAGATCATTTACCCAATCGGCTTTCCAGCTTTATGGAAGTCTTTTAAAACCCGTTCCACCTCCTTATTCACCTTGCAGTCCGTCCCATCTACAGCAAACGTTGACCTGAAAATGATACAAAAGGCATAAGCAATGGTGAGCACAAGAAAAAAAACAAAGATAACAGAGTTTTATTGCACTCAAGCATTCAAATAAAACTCACAGGTTTTTAGCTGCTCCAAACCCACCAGGGAAGATAACTGCATCGTGGTTACCAACACTCAGTTTCACCAGATCTGTGATGTTGCCCCTGGCGATACGTGCCGACTCGGATAACACATTCCTACAGCATCACAGATTCATACAAAATCAATAAAAGACAGAAAACTAAACACACAAAAAACATGAACTTTCTTTAATGGTAACACAACATGTGATTACGTTACGTCAGGTATGTAATAGATGTCACTGCTAACATTGCTCAGAATAAGACATCACCTTGCCTCCTCAGCAGGTTGACCTTTGCTGTGATCAATCACATGCATCTGAGGAACATCAGGAGCAAACATCTGCACCTCAGCACCTCCACGACTTAGATGCACAAGGATCCTTCACGAAACCCATGTAAAAAATCCCATTACGGTGAACTTGTGACCTGTTAGTTGATATATTATTAACTACTATATTACTGAACACTCACGCCGAAGCCTCGTGGATTTCAGCGCCATCGTAAACACCGCAGCCACTCAACACCTGCGAGGCGCAGAAACACTGAAACTCAACACATGTTGCTGAACACATTGAGCTGCCAACACTCAGGAAACCTGCTGGCCTTGTGTTAACATGCAATATTTGTGCTGCAACAAAAGCAACGCCACATAAATGCCATTTTGCTGTCAACCAGACCACCTGCAGCACTGTAAGGTCCTTCAAGTCTGGACCTTAATGTCGTAAAAATGCAATACAGTAACTTTAAATGCATGACAAATTGGTGCAGATAATCTGACATGCGGCCTTAAAAGTAAACATTGCCTTTAAATGGCGACTTACGACAGCGACTTTTGCACCTCCGCAGTTGGAAGTTGCGTGAAAATGAGCGGCTGCCGCATATCTGACGCGCGCCGGACGGAGCAGCGACCGCACCGCAAACATGTTACCGAGAGGACGCACGACCCGAGCGGACAACACGCACTTCCTTGCGTTAACAGCAAACCAACCAGGATTGATATATACCGCCACCTGCTGTTTACTGTGCGATAAAACATCTGAACCCAAAAGTGCGTGACAATAACAATCATTATTTTAGATGCATGTTTATTTATGTAACCGTTCATAACAGAATGTAAAAAAACAACAACAAATAAGTATTAAAAACACAGGAAAACGTAAAACTACTGTTTCAGTCTAACTAACAGAACAACACTGCTTATGATCCCATAACAGCAGCTTATACATCTCACATCACGAACTATTGTTAATGTTAATCTGCATATTCATATCAGATGAACAGATTGATAATTAGGAGAAATGTTTTTCCAATGTTTTCTTGAAATGTAGAAGTCCTCCACAACTTCTAGAAATGTTTTTCCACTACTAATTTACTTTAACAAATAACTAAATAACTAACACTAGCTACAGTGGAGATGCACAGGTCATAAAACAGAAAAACGTTATAATAATAAAGATAATATTATATATATATAATAGCTATATATTATTATTTATAGTAACAAGTGAAGTTTCTTTAGCAGTAAGTACATTCTCAGATCCTTATAATTCTAAGATGACTTTAAAGTCTTCTTAATATGCAGACTGAACGAACTTGGACAGCACTTTTCCGGCACTCTTCAGGCGATCCAAACGTTCCTTCAGCTCTCGTCTCTTACGGGCAACAACAGAATCTTCTCTCAGCAAATCTTCTACGTTGTTTCGTCCAATCATGGCAAGCATTGCATTCTGAAGCTGAGATATGTACTGATCCAGCATGTGGTATTGAATTATCAGTGGCACTTGGTTAGCCAGTCGGTCTGAGGTGATCTATAGAAGAAACAAATTATATTTCAAATCATTCATTCTAAACAATGATAACTTATAAGCTAATAAATTTGCAATGAACCTAAAACAACTTGTACTAAACTGTTTAGCACTGTTAGCACTAACTGTTTAGTAGGTTGCCCAAACAGTGAGAAATAGCAGAGCTTTCTTATATCATATAAACAGATGCATTATTGTTAAGAATGATTACCATTAAATAAGCGTTCAGATGTTGTGCCATCTCACGAACATCAGCGCTCACGTTTCTACCCTTTATAGTAAGAAACCCAGATTGTTGTTTTACAGCCTCCAGTTGGCGACTGTAGAGGGTGTCCTGCGAGTACACAATCTTCTCCATCTTAAACTGAGATTGCACTTTCTCCTCCGCTTTCCGAAACTCTTCCTCCAGAAAATCTTCAATGGGATCTTTGGCGGCCCTCAGGAGGTGAAAAAAGGCCATGAAGTGATGGCTAACAACAGCATTCACACAAGCGTGAACGATATCTGTGAATAAACGGAACCACAAAACACACAAGCCAATTAAAAAAACGTGTGATACAAGCTCTATAAATAAAGGTCATTATTTATTAAAACCTTTATCAAAAAGTCAATAAATGAAGAAGAAGAGACTGTGAAAAATGATATTGTTGCTCTTCACCCGCAATGTCTTTGAGAAGCTTCAACGCAGGTTCCTCCAGCAGCTCAATGTGTTTCTTGATAATGCTTTCAAACGTCCCATAGTTAACAAATCCAGGAAGTTCCTTTCCTCTGCGATTTTTAATGTATTCCTCCACCTCATCTCTCAGGTTTTCCTCCGCTAGAAACAAAGCATAAGACTCATAAATTCACCTCATTGTACATATTTCATGATTTTGCTGTTTTCTGCATTTTAATTATATGCAACAATGTAAAAAGTGAGTAAATACTATGATGTTTATAAACTCACCCCTAATAGTTTTGTCATCCAGTAAGCGTTTCCATCTAGCAAATTCCTTCCTGATTTTGGTGAAGACCCTCATGTCTGAGTTTTTTACATTTTCTTCTGCCCTTTTAACTCCTTCTAGCGCATCATTGAAGTGACGAATTTTCTGCACAACATAAGCATCATCAGGTCACGAGATTAAAGAAAACAGCATTAAAACACAGCTAAGGGGAAATATATACAACTTGTTCTCACCGTAATCAGAAAATTGTTCTTCTCCTGTTGATCCAGAGGAACTCCGTCTCCCAGCACATTGAGATCGTCTTTTGTCTTTTCTAACTTTGTCTCCAGTTGTTTCTGTAGCTGTGGCAGTGATTTCTAAAGGTAAACAAACAACAAAATAAATAAAAAAATCCAGAATTCCTTCTTCATTTTATATGCTCTCTGTTAGTGTTTGTGTATTATGTACTTTTGCCCACTCACTGTAATGTGTAAAACTAACTCCTTGGTTAGTCTTTCTGCAAGAAGAGGAATTGTAGCTTTACCGTCCTCGAGAAGAGACCTACGACAAAATATGGAGTTTAAATATTGACAAGGAAACTGTAAAGACAATTGCGGAATATTCATCTTATTGATCTGTGATTCTTTAGAAAATTTGCCCTGGGTGTTTTATATCTATTAGATTATATCTCACAATTAGCTTGTCTATACTACCATGCAATCTGAAAGATAAAAACAAATACATTTCTTGCCTAAAATGAGGGTTTTCGTTAAAAAACAGTCTTTCTTTTTCCAAGGCTTTGACCAGAGTCATTTTCTCATTAATGTCTTGTTGGCCACGGCACTTAACGATCATGTAGCCCTTTTTCAGCGGTATCACGCTATTGTTGACTGTTTTGACCACAGTCTCCTCCATGCCTTTGTCCACCAAGTCTGGTTTTGTCAGAATACCTGCAGGTATGAAGATCAAGGCTTTTGAAGTTTTGTTGATTTCACAACACAGCAAGAACATAAGAACATAACAAGAACAGTCCTGGACAGACAATGGATATCTTGTATAGTGGGAAGCCTAACTAACATTATACATACCCAGTGTTCTGTATCCACTGTGATCCACTTTGAAAGCCATCTGGAGAGCTTCAGTAGTGGCAATATCAACATTTGCAGGCACAACAACTAAACTGATGGTCTCTTGTCTTTTAATGAACTTTTCAATCAGTTCTTTAATCTGTTGCGGAAAACAAATGTTACTTATAATAAACACAGCTGTGGAAAAAAAACATGGAAACTTTTTAGGTATAATAGCAAATATTCATAGTGAAGAGCAGAGTGCAAAGAGTTTAAAAACTTTTTTAAATTTCTTACAGTGACATTAGCATAACATGATTTAACATTGTGTATCATATATATGAAAAACTTTATTCCTAAGTAACGTTTAGAAAATGTTTGATGTTTGAATAATGTTCTTATAACAAAAAATGCCTAAAAACCGAAGATTTGAATGTTCTGCAGTTTCTAAGTCAAAACTCATCTTACTTGTTTCTCGATGTCTTTTGGCTGGTTGCCGGTGGCGACCCTAGCGATGCCTGGCAGGTCAATGAGAGTAAGATCAGGAACGTCACTGGACTGTATCTCCAGAGTGATCATCTCCTGGCTGATTCCTTCTCCTTCTCCAGCCAACGCCGTCTGAGCTACACACAACATCGTCATCATCATCATCATCATCATCATCATCACGCCACATGATATGTACCAAAACACAACTGACCATTCTCCTGTCTGTGCCGTACATACCATCCAGAACAGCCTTCTCTATATCTGCTGGGTTTTTCAGTTTCTTGAGCTGGTCCTTGTAAGACAACAACCCGTGCCATGTGACATCCTTAGCAACCTTCTTCAGTTTCAAGACAAGAGGACATCGTGTAACGATACCTGTTTTTGGAGACGGTTAGCCATCTGTTTGTAAAGACTTCCTTGAAAATGGTAGAGAACAGTGTATACAGGTAATTCCAGTCTGTGAATTTTGTTTGGATTGTATTACCTGTTCCTCTGGGCAGTGCCACTCCAGACAAGGCCTCCAGTACAGAACTCTTACCCGAGCTCTGATCTCCTATAACAGCAATAGCCGGGAGATTGAGGTCCTGCTCAACACCTAATGTTCTGAGGTTGTCCACAAGGTCTATGCAGGGACGAACCTGCTCCTCATAGTGTCGGTTTAAACCACAACTTGCATCTCCTCGCTTTGAGGAACCGTGTGGAGACATGCTGGAACTGTACGTTGCGTCTGAACAACAGGACAAAGTCGGTAAAAAACATATTAATATTGTGTATTTTTTGAATTAATATTGATAAACGTTTAACGTATTGGGCATGTAGACCCTTGAAGACATGTTCAAACTCACAAATTTATAACCAACAGTTTTATTCCCATCAAAGAAGAGTGATGCTTCTGTCTACACATTTATTTTAATAAATGTGTTTTTTTTGTTTTGTTATGGCAAATAAAAAAAACAGCAAAGCAATTCAAAAACATCAATACATAAAATGCAAACGTGTGTAACTAAGTAAACCTTTTAACCCCTTTAAAAGTGGTTTCCAATATATAACTTCAGTAATGACAAATATACAATAATCATCTTTACAACTATTATAATAAGCAGCAAATCAACACTTTTCACACAAAATACATTTAACAATCCTGGTCAAACTGATCATAAATGTGCAATATTGTTACATTACCAAATGAATTGAGTTGATAGCGGACAGTCTTTCTGAGGCACTAAAGCCAGATGCAATAAAACGTCCCTGCCTTTAAACGCCCAGGTTTCAGTTTCGTTTAATATGAAACGCTTTAGTATGGCAGCCACAATGAAAACTTAAGTCGGCTGTGTTTTGTTTTCATATAATTATCATAAAAAGCCGATCAATCTGAATAATAAACTTACAGTAAGTTTCCATTTCCTGGTAAAGTCCTTAACCTGCGGGTAATGCCTGGAAATAGTTCATAGTTCATTTAATGCACATCTTACAATACCTCACCAGTTATCTGTATTATTTATATATACAAATATATAGTTATTTGTATTATTTATATTTGTATATACAATTACTGAAAGTTACTAAAAAGTTCATAATACACACTTTAACGTTATAAAGGCAAACATTACCATATCGGTTTTCCATTAAATAGATGAATTAGAAAGTTTTCAGGTCATTTTAGAAAAGCACACGTTAGATGTCGACGACAAAACACTTCTTTTGTAGAAGTTTGTTTTATGTTAGTTCGCAAACTTAACTTGTGAATTACTGCCACCTATTGGATTAAAGACAGAACAGCCGAAATATTAACTAGTTTATTATAGTCCAGTAAATAAAAGGTGACTGTGACCATACATGCATTTAAAATGATGGTCAGCTGCCTTTATCATTCATACAGACTAAGTGCAGTTAATTTTGTTTCCTAACACCAAGTAAAGTAAATACAAATTTTATGCTTTATATTTCTGCGATCATAAAAACCTTGTGATCCTAAGAATTGAGTGCTTGAATTTATTTTAAGTAAAGAAATGATAGTTTGTAAACATTTATAAACCCGTTTAGTTCTCAAGTGTGACTTACAAATCCAGTAACAATAACATGCAGTAATAACCACAAACATAAATGATAAGATTCTTTATTAACCACAGAAAGATGAGAGGTCATGCTGTATGCACAGAAGAAGCTACAAATAAAATATATGTGAGGCAGCAGAGGTTGCTTAAACTGCCACACATATAGCTTGTACATGTTCATTTGTTGGTTAGGCTAGACACATCCGAGCACAAGGTAAGAGGTAGAAGGTTTTTGGTTCCGTTTAACATAATTTTGTTTATCTATTATAAGCTGCAGAGATTATGACAGAAGTTTCTCCTCTCATTTCTGCTTTAATGGTCACAGCCGAATAGCTCCTGAGACACCTTCTGCTGCTGAGGCAGGATTTTGCCTGTAAGCATCACCATGACACTGGGATAATTGTAGAAATGGTTACCGATGATGACAGTCACGCCCTTGGGTCCACACATCGCAGTATCGATCTTTTTGAACGTTGTTATGGGTCTTTCTTTCACGGGGACTCGCGGGGTGGCTTTCATATCAATGTCATAGATGGTTTGACCTGTAGTGGAAAAGACAGTAAGTTTGCTGTCACTAGAAAATCTAGAAAAAAAAATCTAGGATAAGATAAAATCAGATAAAAAGGATAAAATCAACAGCACTTTCCCGGCTAACAGAGAACGTCCTCAGAACATTGGCTATCGTTTTAAAAAGTTTGCTAAAGGTGATCTTAAAAAGTTCTTTAGTAACGTTAGTAAAACATTTTTGATAGGTTTCATATCATATATAGAAACGTTCCACTGTCTACTTATGAATAACATGTCATAAATGTTATTCTATGTTATTATAAATAAATACAAAATAATATTCGAAGCAATAATGTTAATACAACGTCTAAAAAAACTAGATGTTTTGACTGCTTTTAGAACTTTCAAAATGTACATGTTTTAGTTACTCAATAGAAACATTAGATAAACATTCTTAAAACCTAAAACTGTTAGCTGGGTGGAAGGAGACGGCAGCACATGCTTTATACCTTTGATAACATGAACGATGTGATGGTCAACACACACAAATGCAGCATCTACTGGACCTTCAATTCCCAGAACTTCCTTCAGGGGCTTGGGGAAGCCCTCCAGATGTGTGTGTGGCTCTCCAATTTTGTACACAAACACTTGCTCATCCTGGGCAAGGAATTGATGAATGAGAAGATAAACATTTCATTCGCTTACAATAACTCAGAACACGTTAGAGTCACACAAGCGAACCTTGATCATGTAAAAATGGCCGTCGTATGAAAAGACTGCATCCACTTCACAGTGTACTTCCTTAAAAGCGCTCTCAATGGTGTCAGAATGAAACTTATCATTAGTTATGCTGAGGAAGTGATGCCCTGGAGAAAAACAACAAGGAGTTTTTAGTGCAGGGTCTCTGATGTGAAACTCATCCATTAGTGACATCACATAAATACTCTGAGACAAAATGAAACCTCACCTCTGAAAGCATATATATTTCCTTCATCGTCGGATGTGATAGCGTCCAAGTGCACACGACTGCACTGTTCCCTCTCAATGTGATCCTGAACATTTTTGTTTCCTGAAGGAAACACAGAACGCAAATGACTTCCTTTGTTTAAACACTACAATCGTCTTTCAAACCTTACAACTTTCCCTCACTTACCGAAATGAGAACATCTCATGAAGTAGTCACGGGTCTCCTTGGGGTACTTGCCATGAACTTCCCCTGTGATGGGGTCAAACTTGGAAAACTGATGTCCGTGTAGGCAGTAATAATGCTTCATGTACCGGAAGGCTCCTGTGCAGTTGGGCATTCCTTGGAATTCCTTTTCATCAACCTTCTTGGTCTTTATTACGAAGTGGTAGATGTCATCCCCTTTGGGTGTAAGGATATAGTTTATCACTGGTCCTCCAACATGGTTAAACCCCTCAAGTTAATTCCTTATAAACATAATTACCTTTAAAAAAGACTACAGTGTCCTCCGGACATTCCGGCTTGGGACACTCCACTGCAGCATTCAAGTTATCAGGAATTCCAGGAAAGACTTCTGAGATATCTTTGGGATAGCCAACCTCCAGCTTATGCTTGTAGTAGCTGAAGACCTTGTTGTTCTTTAGTGGTGGTTAAAGAAGAGGCAAGGAATTGGTTAACAGTTAACAAGTCATAGTAGCTAACATCATTGCACTATTGAATATATTATGACCTACAGTTGATGAAATTACACATAAGAGATCATTAATTTTACCAGGAAGAAGAACATGTGGTCGTGGTGGTCTGGGCTGTCCTCAGAGTGCATTCGAAAAGCAGCATCTACATGTCCGAGATGATGGTGGTCATCCAGCTCAGGGAAGGTGTGATTGGACAGCTCAGCTTTGCCATGGAAACCCTTGAACAGGTGGTCACCTTTGGTCAGACAGTCAACGTTAACTCAGGTTCAATAGAAGTACAGCTCAAATGACAGCATTTGTCAAAAAGCATTGTTATTTTTTCCCTCATAATTGATTACAGTTAGGGTGCATCACTTACAGTAATGTAAAAGTTACTTGGGCCAATCTATAAGATAGACTTTCTATAAAACAAACAGTTTCAGAAGAATAGCCACAAGACATTATACTTTTGACAACAAAAAGGCAATAACTTTAATTATGGGTTGCTGTTGCCATTTTCCTGTTGCCATGTTGGCAACAACAGACAAAAAAGTCAATTTAAATCAATTTATCTTTATTTATATTATAATAATTAATTCACTCTCACCCTTGAAGAAATAAGGAGTTCCCTCCTCGTTCACAGCGACCGCATCAAACTCGATTCCTGCACAGCGGTCGAGTTTCGCTCCATGGTGCATTTTGTGGTCGTGCCCTTTATCGCCATGTGGCTTGTCTAAACCAAAAGACGATTAACATCCTGATTAAATGATCACATATATTTGTATTGCTTTAATTCACTGAACACAGAGGAACACAGTTCATAGCAATAAACCACATTAACACAACTCACCATTCTTACCATGTTCCTCCTTATGGTGCCTGAGCAAAAAGAGTCAAAGAACCGGAGGTTAAAATTTCTTAAAAAGTGTCTCTTACCTCTAGAGCTATTGATAAACACTAAAAAACAGTTACACTTGTTTGCGAGAAAGGGTGAGTGATTCAGTGATTGACAACTATTGTCTTATATGTTCTATATAACTTATATAAGAGATATTTTAAAGCAAGACAAACAACTATTCTGCAGACTTTATACTATTTTGTCACATTATTCTTGGACATGCTGTGAATACTCACGATGCAGCAGCGAAGCCCAGTGAGACAGCCAGACACAGGGTGAGGGTTTGAACAAGAAGCCTCATGGTCAGCGGGTCTTCTGGCGAGACAGAACTCAGCTGGAGAAGGTACAGCTAAACCTGAGGGCCCCATAATATATACCCTCCACCGGTGGCAGGAGTTGGCACAATCCAGGGCACACGCACACCCGTGCATTTGCATTGAGTCCAGGTAGGAACGTTCAAGATCATGCCACACGTCTCAACGTGTTCAACTGCACGTTTACACGCATCCCGTCTCCACAGGCCGGTCAAGGGGCACAGGTCCTTTTTGGAGTATTTGGAGTTGAGCAATGCAAAAATACAGCCACCAGGCAACCTGGCATGAACTTCCAAGTACCAGTGACCCCTCACACATCTTCTTATATTAGTACGATGGCCATACATTCCTGTTGTCAAAACCATCTTCTATTAGTTTCATGCATTTTATTGCCATTGTATGTTTTTGCATAATTGGGGAAAATGACATTGAGGATAAAATCACGTAACATCATTTTATAACCATGACCTGTGCAACCAGCACAAGTCACTATCATAGCCACTATTGTAGAAATGTCTACACATATATTGTTATTTTTTATTTGTATTAAAGGAGTGACTGTAATGATAATCTATGTTCTGGAAAACTAGTCCAAATGAACCACGTTGCCTTTCACTCTTTACAAGATAAATAACACAAGAAATCAATACAGAATCTCTTATCTCTACAGTTCAGTTTGATATGGTAATAATTCACAGAGACGCGTTGTGTACATGTATAATGGGTCATGGTGGTGTGTGCTTAACCCATGAAGGGTTCAACTCCATACGTCGCAAACAGAGCCGAAGCAACACACGACTCTCTGAAAAAGATACATGCAGTTTAATACAAAAACACATGAAACAAAATAGTTTTAGCAGAATTGAAAAGCCGAGACTCACCACTTCACAAATTCACACAAGGACCGAAACTGAACCAAAGTCTTGAAACAAAAACTTCAGGAGGTTTAAACCCAGTTCAGGAGGGAACAGGAAACACAACAACCAAATAAAAGTTCACAAAACAAAACGAAAGAAGTTGACAGGCAGTAACTTACAGGAAATGTGTGATTTATAAACTTCGTCTAGTTATTATTATTTATCTTTTGTTTGAACAGTAATAATATTGTGGAAGATTATGCAATTGTGTATATTTACGACACATTATTACACCTCTTCACTATATGAATAAATATGTTGCTATAAATTAATATTTATTTATAGCATTTGATCCGTAATAACATGAACATGGTTAATACATCCCGGCTTCTGCAAAGATATAAAAAACATGAAATTTTGCATGTTAGTTGTAAATGAAACCAGTTGCTCCCTCTATTGGACAAAGTTAAAAAACAAAAGCTTTGTCACTTTTAGTCATTATGCGATGCAAACCACAAAAAAAACAACTAAATAATGTAATGTAATGTAATGTAATGTAATGCTCATTTGGGTGGGAGGGCGTTGTGAAAGACAAAAAGAAAGCAGCACAGTTTTACTAAGATGGTTGCATGTCAGATTTTTACTTTACAATGTATTTTGGAGCCAGAAAATGGCTGCATATAGATTTTAAGGAGTATTAAATCAATAATGAATCAATATTTTCTGCAATGGTGAGAAAGTCAGTGAATAACTAATCAATCTTTATTCTGTGCACCAAAAGTAAAGAACACAATATTTGCATGTTAACAAGTTTGTGCTATTTAGAGTGATGTTCCTGGAGAGCGCAAGGCATTTAAAGTGTTTTTTATTCTTGCTAGCATGTATTACAGTGAACATAACAGCAAAGTTTTAACCCTGGAGGGAAGATTATCTAACAGTTTCATTCCCTGCAGCTTTGCACTTACTTTCGCGTTAAATCACAACAGCCAGAAACTGTTAATGCACAATCTCATATCCAAATGTCTGGACTTTGTCTGCTCTGATATTTACACAGTCTTGTTCTTCACAAAATAATCACAGATCTTGGTGAGGTGAACCGTGTCTTTGTTCTGTTCTGGTTATAAAATTTGAGCATCTGCTTAAGGGAAATAAAATTCAGAGTTATAGCCTTGTGTGGGAGGAAACATTGATTCTTATGAAAGGAAAAAAGCTACATCTGAATGCAGCTATCACATCTCAAATCAGCCTTAAAACTAAATACATACAGGCTTAGACCAAACTTATATAAAATTATGATTATACACATCTAAAAATATATGAATGCAAAAGCACTTTCAGGTCTGAGCAAGCATCTACACGCATCTCATTTAAAAACAGGGTAGGAGTTTTTACAACATTACAAACATTTTTGTTAAACTGGTTGCAAGACTCTTTACATCCTGATAGCAAGTGGTCTGAATGTATTTATATCAATATACATCTTCCGTGGAAAGGGGCAGGTCCATTAAATTTTCATCCAATCATTGCACTCGGCCTGACTCGGACTTTAAAACAATATTGAGGAGAAATCTGATGGAGTTAGTGTATCTGGAAAACATTATCATTATTATAAGAATAATGAATGATCAATATGTTGATATGAATGAGATTTTTGACTGCTTGCCAACCATGAAATAAAAGGAGGAAAACTTTAAGCACCGCAGCAGGTGTGGAGTCAGGAAACTCTCCGGGAAATTTTCCAAGCATTATTTTCTGAATTCCTAACCCTGCCTTGCAAATGCTCGAATCACACCGGAGGATTTCCAGTGCATCCCAGAAACAGGAACAAAGCTATTGTTAAACATAAAAAAACCCAGTTAGAATTGTCAGACAATAATGATGTTCTTCTCAGTAGCTTACAGGCAACCAAAATGTCACAACTGGTTTGAGAAATTGTTATCTGTATAAATTTGCACAAAGTCTGTATAAAATCTGTATAAAGATCCCTGGAAACATTTGTAGGGCGAGTCTTACGTGGCAGGTAACATTTCGCCAAACATCCAAAGGGAACAAAAGAAGAAAAAACTGAATAATTTGTTTGTGCAAATGTCACTTTACAGCACAAACCCAAACGCCTTTGGTTCACTCACTAAATCGCGACCTCTTGTGGACCGTCAGGGTAACTTCGGAACAAACCAAGATGCAGGAAAACTTGGAGGAGCCGCAGCGCGCGTGTGCTGGCGAGCTGTCCGCGGTCTGTACTGTTGTGGGGAGGGTTGAACACGATAAGTGATTCAGTCGTGAAAACAAGACTTACACAAGCACAGACGACGCCAGAAACCAGCAAGAAATGTGGGCAAATATATCGCGTCCGGGTGCGTGGATTCATCCGGAGATGGAGCTGTAGACGCGTGGATATGTTGCCATGCTGACGCTGTTACAAGGATCCTCCAGACAAGTAGGTTATTGGGATTGTATCGTGCTGTTTAAACGCATCGGGTGTTTGGCATTAAGACGCATCTTGGTGTTACAAAGTGTTACATCTTTGTGTTACAAAGATGCGGCACCTGTAACCTGTAACCAGCTCTCCGGTTCTGCTGCGTTTATACTGTTTCTAATGCAAACACGCTTGTTGTGTTGTGTTGTGTTGTGTTAAGAGAAGCATGAGTGGTTTTGTTAGTTGTTGCTTTACGAAAAACTTACTTAGAGTTGATGTAGTCTGTACTAATTTAACGTACAGGTTCGCAACCGTAAGGTTTTAGGTTCAAGTCCTGCACAGGCTAATGATGAACATCACTTGTGCCCTTCATCACGTCACAACGTCTCAGAGGGGATTAGTTTTGTATTGAAGTCCTCAGATGAATATTTACCAGGAGCTTGAAGCCTGATCTGATGTGGACCTGAATTTTGTTATCAATATGAAATTGCTTATTTGAGTAATTCTAAGCCTATAGGAATTATAAATGGTGTTATAGTTTTCTGTGTGGGAGACACAAGTTAATGCCATAGGAATATATATGAAGCAACACGGCTGTAATCATGGACAGGTGGGGATTGGAAGTAATGAATATTATGTGCTTCATGCTGTGGGTGTTGTGTCCAGTTCGGCTGACTTTGCAATATATAAATAAATACTTTATAAGTTGCTCAACTTGTGATGGATGTTTGACTGAACAGCTCCTGTAGGTTAAATGTCTTTCGATGTGAAAATGACTGAAGAAAATGAGTAGCTGTCAGCGATTATTCCATTCACCATCAGAGAAGGAAAAAATAATAGCACACGTTGTTTAAAAACCTTGAAATCTACTGAAAGGGTTTAGGGTAGGATTGTGTTTTTTTGTGTTAGTTATTCATAGTATTTCATTTTGTGTTAGTTGCGTATGCTGGTACACACACACACACACACACACACACACACACACACACACACACTACTTGGTTACTTGTTATTTATCAGAGTCCTTCATCCAAAACAGCCCACATTACAGTAATTACAGGGAGACTCCTGGAGCAATCTTGGGTTGGGTTGTTCCCTCGAGGGCGCAATGGTTAGACCAGAGGATTAATGCATTAGCCATGACGGTTTGAGCCTGTGAC
Source organism: Yasuhikotakia modesta (assembly GCA_036877545.1). Lineage (NCBI taxonomy): Eukaryota > Metazoa > Chordata > Actinopteri > Cypriniformes > Botiidae > Yasuhikotakia > Yasuhikotakia modesta. Next base: position 15,902 of record JBAJNP010001511.1, read on the forward strand.
CTCTGGGCAAAAAAACTGGATCTTTAACCATTGCACACCCCACCCCCCACCATATGTTGTTTGTTAGTTGCTTGTTGATTTAGACATGGGGTTGCGTGTGAAAGATACAATGTCAGCACTGTATTTGTTGTAATGAGGTTGATGGCTGTTCAGGGGAGGCATTTCTGTTTTGTTTTACGGCTTCTAATAAATTGCAGACATGTTGGGTTTATTTAAAGCAACAGTAAACAGTAAACCGTATACAAGTTCTCACTTTCCTAAAAGAATGTGCAAAGGCAAAGAAAAAGAAGCGCAATATGACATCATGAATCTGTGTTTAAACTTTGACCCCAAGCCCTAACTCCTCCTTTTCTCATGCTCTTTCTCTCTCTCTCTCCCTCTGCCAGCTATTTTGCTGCTTGTCCTGACATGTTGAGAAGCAAAAGGGGAGGAGACAAAGGACCAGAAAAACCGGTAAGCAGCTGGGAGCCGAGGAGAGCATGCGAAAGGAGGAGTACATTTCACTCCGCCGAGCAAAACCATAAGAACGGCAAGAAGAAAGAAAGAAGCGTCATTGAGTCTCTGAGAACGCTAATGACAGGAAACATCTGAGGCGAGATTGAGGACAGCCACGGAGAAAACTTAAAGAGAACAGAAGATATAGACTTTGTCAAAGTAAGATTTGTTTTGGTTTCCACCTCGCTGTCTCTCAAACTTTCTGTTTGTAACTTTTATTTCTTTATTACTCAGAACAGTTTAAGTTCAGGGTGGGTCGACACCTTGACTCACCTGCGTATGCGAGCACATTTTTCTCTCGTGGGAATCTGACACAAACGTTTCACCACTGTCTCTGTCTCTCTGTCTTTATCTGGCGATTTTTCTTTGTCACATGGCGAAAGCGTAACGCACACAGCGCTCTGACAGGCCAGGTTAAATGCAGAGATAACATTTAAAGGCAAACTGTGTCTTCTACAGCATCAAATGATGTTGTAAAAGCACACTATTGGCTGAGCCAAAAATTGACATGTTGGGCTGGTCGGAATGTTCAAACAAGTAGAGCAATATTTTGATGTTTGCACTTCTCAGGGAAAATAACTTAGAGACACTTATAGTTGTTTCAGCATATTAAACTGGGGCAGGAGAAAGTATTGAAACATCAGAAAAATTTCACGCTTCAGCTTTAACTCAAGCTGTGTGTTTGTTTTGTTTTACAGGGCTTCTAACTAGTGGCATGACTAATGATATTGCAAAATACAAACACACCTGCAGCCAACAGTCATCTCAGGACACGCTCAGACTCTCAATCCGGAAAACTTTTCAATACCAAACATTTGCATGCGTCGCATCTCCCTGATCAGCCTCTGCTAACGACTCGGCAAGCGTCGGATGATTAAACAGATCCCAAGAGTGTCCGTGTAGGACTATGGAAGAAGGTACTTCCTCATGGTCCATGCCTGTTCGTCTCCTGAGGGCCAGATGAGGCACATGTTATCCAGCTTGTTAAAGGGCCGGCGGTTCCACTGCCGTGAATGGGCCCTTGAAAAGCTACAAAGATGTCTTGAATCACGGGACGCCAGCAAGGGAACGGATGGAGCGGTCCGTGTCCCTCCAGGGGTCCTAGTAACTGGAGGCCCAGGCTCCGGCAAGACTGCTCTCTGTACAGAATTGGTTTGGCCCCAGTCAGAAACATGCAGGGCTGCGGGACTCGCATCGCGCTGTCTGGCCTGGCATTACTGTCAGCGGGAGGATGGGGACAGTATTGAAGTGTGGAGATTTGTACTGGAGATGGTTCAACAGCTGAAGGAGAACCCGCTTCTGGGACCAGACTATGTGAAAGTAATAAGCAATCCTGCTATTGCTGTTGTCTTGGAGCCCCTTCACTGCCAAAGAGCACCTGATGACACTTTTAAAAGGTCAGTGTGTTGTAATGCTTTGCAATGTTTGTGCATAATAGTACAATAGTATTACTGTCTTCATGCTGCTTAACTCCTGGTTCAGACGTATTATTTATTATTATTTATGAAACGCATCATTCTTGTCCTTGATGCTGATTGGTCAGTGACCTGTGACCTCTTCAACAAACTGCTGTTAGTGACACTGAACAAATTCCAAAGCTGATCATTGTTTATGTTAAAAACCGGAAAGATGTCAGGAATTAAAACCCCTGGAAGGAAGGAAGCAATTTAGCAATTGTGCTTAAAAGTTTAATCTTGCAAGTTCTGCGATTCTTTTTAATGTTTACTTACTTTTTGTACTCTTACTTTTTTGTTGTGCAACAAATTATTTTCTGTTCTTGGTCCCATTGGATTTTTGTCTGCCTTTAGTTGTTTAAGCGTTTCATGTTTGCTCTGTACTCTTGTGAGATATCCCAGATGTTTCACAGCTATGTCTTTGGTGTACCTTACACACTGCCTCTGTATTTCACATTGTTTGTGCAAGAAAAATGACACTTCAGTGGGGCCTTTAAATGACTCAAGCATTGCGTTGTGAATCTAGTCTTCAAGAATCTGCTTCGGTTATCACCAGTGTACCATATAATACTCAAGGCCCAGAATATTAAATAAACCAACAAGTTATGAGATCAAATAGTAAATTAAACCTTAATCTGTCATAACGTTACGTGCATGAAGATGTATTGTATCGGATTATACATTATTAAGGCCTGTCTGAAGATGTTTGTATTGAGTATGAACAGCACAGCTTCTCATCTGTCAGTGGTATCTTTCGTAAACAAGGTTCTTTTATTGTTTCCGATTAAACCCCCTATTCTTCTCCTTCGTCGTATCTTCGTCTGGTACCCTTCAAAAAGACGCTCTTTATGTAAAAAGCAGGAAAGGGGCCATTGTTCTGCCTTTCTGCCACATATATTTATTTATTTATTCCTCTCATCGCGATAATGACGCCTATTCACGGTTTTCACAATAGTTAGGCGTTCAGTGCAGACAGATGACGCTATTTACAACCTTCACAGAAAAGGGGCAACGACAGAGAAATGTGCCCTTAGTGCGGCCGGGTGCCGCCTTGGTGAGGTTGCCAGGCTGATTCGATTTTTTTTTTCTTTGGTTAATTGTTTGGTCTTTGCTAGTTCCTCTGATGTGTGTCTGCTGTGCTAAGCTGAATTCCACATTCCCGTTACACATGCTGACAAACTGTTGTGATGTTTTTCTCTGGTCTGAGTGAGAGAATTCTAGAAGGGTTTGTTTGGAGGTGAAACGCTAGCGTTCGTTCCTGTTGTGTTTACCAAACTGCTGTGTGATGTACTGAAGTCATACAAGTATTGTGTTTATTTGTCAGGATTACTAAGGATTTGAGGACAGTTAAATTTAACGTTGCAGCACCGTTTCAATAATAAATGTCATTGTGATATGTGTTAAGCTATGTTAGAAAAAGTTTTAAACTGAGGAACAAGTCAAAATAATTTTTTGTGGTAAGCAATGAATGGAAAATTTCCAGGTTCATTCATTTCATCACCTATAAATCACTTTGGGGAGCAAAATTAAAATGTACTCAAAGCAATTGTAACCAGTTCTCAGTTTTGACTTGTTTTAGGTTGGCAGTTAGGATATGCAAAACGTTGCTAGAACGCAAATCCTGTATTCATCTGCCTAACCAAATCCTTAAACCTTTTATTGTCACAACAGCAGGACTAAAACACATCGGTTATTCCCCTGGGATTGATCTTACTTGACCCTTTACTTTTGAGTAGCAACCAAAGGTTTACTACTTTAACTAGCGTGACCAATCCTGGGGGCAGGACAAGTCCATAGCTTGTTGTGGTAGAGAGACAGGAAATGTGTTTATAGGCTTGTTTGTATTGTGTACTGAGCATGTTAAAACCATCAAATTATAAAAACATGGTGGAGATTAAAAGAAACTGGAGCATGATTATAAAACTATAACATTTTATGTAGAGCGTGGGAGAGAAACTTAAATGTGCAGTTGAACCAGTGTCAGAGTTCACGGTTGGTCTGTATTCAAAGGTTTATTCGTTATTGTTAAAAATCACTTTCTGGATCCTTGCTGTTGCATTCTATTGTAATTGACAAAAAAACTATGAAAGGGCTGAAAAAGGGCTGGTCGGGATGTTCACACAAACCGAGAAATGGTTTGATGGTGCTAGTGTTTACACAGTTCAGGGAAATCAACCTGTTAATGGCTTTTTATGGTTGCAACCATCCAGAATAGGACAATATATTTTAACATCATCTTTAAGTGTTTTCTTTAAAGATCAATCGTACAGGCATGGATAAGCACTTGAAGTAACACAGGCAGTGAACGTAAGTTTTCAGAAAACAGCATCTTCTCATTATCAACCCTGGAAGCAGGAAATCGCTGAGCTTCCTTAACGCTGAGTCACCATTCTTCTGCAACCACGCCTCAAGGCAGAAGACGTCGAGTCATGCAGAGCCAAAATGAATGAGCGTGTGATCGTCATTGCATGATTCTGAAAGAAATGAAGTTTGATTCATTCCTAGAAAATTCCTCATCAAAAATTATACAGGAAAATTTTGCACGCTTGCAAGCTGAACTTTAGCTGTGGAATGGATTGACTTTCATTGATACGTGATGACATGTCTTTCCAGTTTTCAAGTTCGGATTCTTTAAATGATTAAACTCCTCCTTTCCTTGTGTTGAGAAGAATGTGTCCCTCCTTCCCTTTTCCTCTGGCTCTCACACTTCCTTTTGTGTTTTTTTTTTGCTGTTTGTGTGAAGTTTGTGCAGTTGAAAAAGACAGTAAGAGTGTCACTCGATTTGAATGCTCCACAGACATATGTGAAAGTTTTGTATTTGTGTGCATTTGTTGTTAACATTCATTAAAAACATTTTAATCTTCTGTTATTTTGCTTTTTTCTATATTAGGGCAATATTAGAGCCCCTTCTGTCGATGACGCCGCCACCTCGCAGTGTGTATATAGTGGTGGATTCGCTTGACTCAGGATGTTGTGGAGGCGAGGGGTTGACCTCAGGAACTGCAACCACTCCTAGTTCATCTATAGCAGAACTTCTGCTCAGACACGTACAGCTTCTGCCCCCCTGGATCTTGCTGGTGTGCTCTGCACGCCGTCAAAATAAAGCCATTTGCAAAATGTTCTCAGGTAAACACTTGCACCGCAGCATTTAGAAACACATTTACAATACCTGGAACTACCTGATCGTTAATATTAATCAACCACAACTCATTTTCTTACGTTTTTGCGTTGACTTGCTTTTTGCTCTCTTTAGTAAAGCTCCCTGCTCATCGTAGTTATGGATGTAAATGCAGACCTGATATTCTGTGTTTGCAAAACCCTTTGCAAATCCACTTGTATGCCCACACAAACTTCAGCTTAAGCTTTGCTTTGTTTTTTGTCCTTGTATCAACATATTCTCAAAATTTCATAAGTAATTTCCGTTTTTACTTTGTTTAGTGCTTGTCTTTGTAATGTTTTATTTTTTGCTTGAAGTAGATGAAATAACCCGATTTAATGAGATGAGAATCCCACACTAGCACTTAGTGGATGACATCTGAAGTATAGAGAGACAAGAGTTGCACACACATAGTTAACATACAGTGTTCGCTTGAAAAGCCTTAAGGACCATCATAGTTTACCTCTGCCCACAGAATTAAGAGACTGAAAAGAAATGAAAAATTATGATTTAACCATTGATGTCTTCCTGTTTATTTTTTGTTTAATATCCTTCCTCTCTGCCCTTCAGGTTTTCGGAAGTTGTGTCTGGACGACTTACGAAAGCCAGCAGTTGTACGAGATGTTCAGCAGTACATCCTGAGAAGACTTGACCAGGACGGGGCTTTGAGAAGACAGCTTACACCAGAGACGGCTGAAATGCTTAATCTTTTGCACATCAAAAGTGGCGGGTGCTTCTTGTTTCTTGAACGAGTGCTGGATGGTGTTGGACGGGGCCTAATAGGACTTCGGGAAATTCGTGACATTCCTGGAACTTTGAATGGCCTGTACCTTTGGCTTTGTCAACGACTTTTTCCTCGAAGGCTGTTTGTCCATATTAGGCCATTGCTAAATATCCTTTTGGCATCTCCAAAACCCCTAACAGCTGATCAGCTCCACACTATTGCCAAAAGCCGTGATTATTACTTTGGTCTTGGAGACTTCAAAGCACAAATGGGGATGTTAGCATCTCTGTTAGTAGATGGCCCTGAGGGCAGTAAACTTCTCTTTCACAGCAGCTTTGCAGAATGGTTAACTGATGTTAAGTACTGCACACAAAAATTTCTGTGTTGTGTCAAGGATGGCCACCTTTCTTTGGCTATGTCTCTCTCTTTTCGAGCCAATAATCTGGGTACAGAAGAGACCTGCCAGCTGGCAAGCCATCTCCTGAACAGTGGGATCCATGAAGGGGAACCAAATCTGCTGGCACTGTGGTTGCTATGGACTGGGGTTCCATCTCTAAGCTGTGCAAGAAAAAACTATGCTGCTAATGTGCCACCACCTTCTCATACTTCTGAAATGCCTGTTTTGGTTCAGCAAGATGTTTTACAACTCCTAATGAAAAGTGGAATTTATCCTGCAACGTGTTCGCTGGATAATAGCATCAGTTTGGGGGTGCACTGTGTTGGAGGAGGAGTCAAGGTTGCCCGGCGGACATTGCAGAGAGAAGACTCTGTGAGAGCGCTTCTTGATAGTGGCATCAGTGTGAACCGTACAGACCCATCGGATGGGCGGAGCTTATTAGCAGCTGCAGCTCATGCTGGACTCACAGATGTAGCCACGTTGCTATTATCCCGTGGTGCAGACCCTTCACTGATTGACAACCAGGGGCAGACGGCATTAACTCTTGCTGCCAGGCACGGCCATGTTGGTGTGCTGCGGGTGCTGCTGGAATGGGTACAGGAGCAAGAAAAGAAGAGTTTTGATGCACGAGCGTTGCTGGAACATGCAGATAATGAGGGATGGACTGCATTGCGATCTGCTGCATGGGGTGGCTACAAGGAAGCTGTGAGTGTTCTTCTAGAAGCAGGTGCAGAGGTTGATGGCTGTGATTCAGATGGACGGACAGCCTTGCGAGCTGCAGCTTGGGGAGGACATGAGGAAGTCCTGCTGACCCTTCTTGATCACGGTGCTGAGGTGGACTGCTCAGACCGTGAAGAGCGTACTCCGCTGATAGCTGCAGCCTACATGGGTCACAAAGAAGCAGTGGAGATCCTGCTAAATGCTGGTGCTAATGTGAATCTTGCAGATGGTGATGGCCGTACTGCTCTTTCTGTTGTTGCTTTGTGTGTTCCTTCAGCAGCTGGAGGACGGGGACATGGAGAGGTTGTAAGTCTTTTGTTGGAACGAGGTGCTGATCCAGAACATAAGGACAGAGATGGAATGACCCCATTACTATTAGCCTCATATGAAGGGCATGAGGAAGTGGTAGAACTTCTTTTGGAAGCGGGCGCTGATGTGGACGAAAGCTCTGGAGCTCATCCTTCCACCATTACTCCTCTTCTTGCAGCTGCAGCAATGGGGCATGCTGGCACAGTTAACCGAATGCTGTTCTGGGGGGCAGCAGTGGATGGCATCGATGGAGAAGGTCGAACTGCTCTCTGCTTGGCTGCAGCAAAAGGTAGCGTAGAGGTTGTAAGAGCATTGCTTGACCGGGGTTTGGATGAAAATCACAAAGATGACCTAGGTTGGACACCTTTGCATGCTGCATCTTGTGAGGGCCATAAAAGTGTGTGTGCAGTACTGACAGAGCAAGGTAGCATGGCACGTGTGGGTGAGCTTGATGTAGAAGGTCGGACCCCTCTAATTTTGGCTGCACAAGAAGGGCATTGCAGCACTGTCAGGCTTTTACTGGACCGTAAGTCACCCATTGATCATCGTGCATATGATGGACACTCAGCACTTAGTGCAGCTGCTCTGCAGGGCCATAGGGACATTGTAGAGCTGCTGATGCGTAGAGGAGCAGATACTGATGTCCGAGATGCTGAAGGAAGACCTCTTCTTTATTTGCTGGTCCTAGAGGGCCATTTAGACATGGCTGCCTTACTCATAGAAAAAGGTGGCGTTCCTCTAGAGTCAAAAGATGTAGAGGGACGTACTGCCCTCCATGTAGCAGCTTGGCAGGGAGACTTGGATGGCATTGCATTGTTGTTGAAATATGGTGCTGACCCAAATGCAAGAGATCTTGATGGCCGGCCACCTTTGCACTCTGTGGCATGGAGAGGTCACGCAGCTGCTGGCAGGCTGCTACTTAGCGTTAAAGGTCTTAATGTGAATCTGGCTTGCAAACAGCAGGGTGCCACTGCACTTAGCATTGCTGCTCAGGAGGGTCATACTGAAATTGTGGCCATGCTTTTGGAAAAAGGTGCAGAACCAGACCATGTGGACCGTTATGGTCGAAGCCCAGTAAAGGTAGCAGGAAAACAAGGTCATTTCTCAATTGTTCGACTTCTAGAGAGCTATGGAGCAAAGCCTTTTTCAGGCCATATACCATTTTCACCCACTGGTGTGCCCAACAGCTTTCACCATTCATCAGTAGTCAAGAACCATGTGTCCCTCAGCTCAGGGGAGGTGTGCATCAATGGAGTTCCAACCACCTCTTCTTCCTCCTCAACTTCTATTTCAGCCTCCTGTTCCCCAGCTTCTACAGCAGAGCGTTTCCACTCTATACCTGCCTCACAAACGTCCTCCTCCACTTTTCACTCCATGGCCACAGTGCAGACTGTGCCTGCTGACAGCCTAAATTTTATCCAGCAGATACAACAGCATTCACTTCCTCGTTCTCGCAGCAGGCCTTCCACTTTGCCTCTTCCTGGCTCCAACCCTGCCAGTCTTCAAGGCAGAGCTTCAAGGCATAAGCAGAAGGCTACACCCAATTGCAGTCCCACAAATGAACAACTGGATTCAGAAAAACCCTTAAAAGGGCTATCTTCAGGGGATGGTGACTACCTCTTAAAACCTAAAACTCCTTACATCATAGAGGATGTTATGGAAAAGAGCTTCAAACAAGCTGGTGGAACTGGCCTAAAGTGGAACTCAGTAATGGCTTCTTTAGGGGTGATGCCAAACCATGAGGGTGCAATCAGACAGACAAAAATTAGGGAAAGTCCCCCTTTGGGGTATCCACCTTTTTGCCTCCAATCCCATGCACAAAAAGATAATTTGGGGAGCATTCAGAAGACATCCACATCTCCAACCATGGACTTTTCAGCTATTTCCCCTTCTAGTGCCTTACCTGATGAGTCTGTATTTAACATGACAACTACTGACCCCCAGCTGAATCTCAAACAGGCAATTAAGCTCCAGTTTGAAGGGCCAACAAGTGCAGCACTTTACAAGCGGGAAACCCCTCTCTGAGGTAAGACATTAACTGAAGTTTATAACATGAAATAACATTCACATATCTCAATTCTTTAAAATGTAAGGCATCTATGTAGTTTCATGCAAATTTACTTAATGTTGGCTGTCAAAAGATGTTTTAGATCTAAGTGAAGCACATAGTTTAAACTGCAGTCTTTATGACCAGTTCTTGGAATGTCTGCAATTCTAATGACAACTCTGTCTGTTGTAGGCCAACCTGGATGTTCAGGAGTTCAGAGGAGAGAGGATTGTGTGGGCAGTCGCTGCGCTGCGTTCAGTTGAGGTGGATGGCAGATGAGAGTCGTAACATGTTGACCTCCACCCCTCATGAACCCTTTGACCCCAAAGCACAAAAGAATGGGGGAGGGCATGGAGGAACCTGAGTTCAAAGGCTTAAACTGTGTAAATTCCAAAGCCTTTCCTCTCATCACAATGGAGAGCAGCTGGTACTCTCTCATGCTTATACAATCACAGGAAAATATATTTACATTCAGAGGGACACTTATGGACATTTCCTCTGCTGGCATTGTGCATTTGCAAGAATCAATGTTTATGTACCACAGGGATTTTGGTGCATGTAATAACTTGGCATAAATAAGTACTACATTGTCAAAGATGGCACAAGACTTTTCACTCTTATTGCTTCATACACAGCAGTCCATAGCAAAGGAAATTGTACATTTATTTTGCTGAATAACGAGAGCTAATAAAAATCAGGCTGTTATTGTAACACTTCTTTTGTACATTGTTCAGAGTTTGTGGTTTACACCTGGGTGTTAAAAAACAAGAATTGGACAAAGAATCAAAAGGGCTTTCTCAAAAGCACACCCAAGTCTAACAGGTCTAACTGCCACGGTCACTTTGTATTTAAGGACTTGTGGAAGTTATTAGTGATGTTTGTATTTTTTAAACGTGCTAAATTTTATCACGCACCATTTGTATCAGGACATAAGTATCTTACTGTTCTTTATTTACCGGGCGCGATGTTTAAGTTTATCATTTACCCATTTTAGCATTATCGTTTCATTTTTGTTAGCAGTGAATTGAACTTTCAGACAAATGTATAAAATAATTTTTGAGATTAAAAGATGATATAAAGAAACTTTGAGTTTACTGTTCCAGAACCAGTCAAGGGTGCTAAGGGGTGACTTGAGTGATCTCATACGCATGCTCATCACAAGACCTTGAATTCATTGTGGTAGAACAATGGTTCCTGATTCTGATGCTTTGGACCCACAGTTCTGCTCTTTTTGTTCTGTCTCTGTTATCTGAAACAATCGGATCACTTCACGGATCTCTCCGCTAACAAGCTAGTGAATTAAACCAGTTGTGTTAAATAAGAGACTAACAAAATGAGTTGTGCTGTGGGTTACAAGGGCCAGAATTAGGAAACACTGGAGTAGAAGGTTGAAGACGGGTCGGGGGTAGCGTGATGTGAATTTAACACTTTGTCATAGGTAATTTATAATGTTTATACTGTTTTGTATGTTACATTTTGAGATTCACTAATTAAAACAATGTTTATGATGACACTTTTCTGCCTGATTTTGTGTGTGTGTGTGTTACAAATTATTGAGAACAAACCATTTACTGTAGCATCTATCACTCACAGTATATATTCACAAGACGCATAGTCAAATAGAGCTTGTTTGTATGTGAATTTACTGGCCTTCAATAAACAACTAGCTATTTGTATTTGTTCTGTGTTAAAGGAACAGCTTAAAGTCTCAACCTATTTTTAACCCTTTTGTGTTGTGTGTTGTATATAGAGGCCACAATTTCTATTCTGCAGTGTTTTATGTGTCAAAGTAAAACCTATTTGAACGACACGAGGGCGAGTAAATAAAAAAGAGAATTTTGGGTGAACTATGGCTTCAAGGAAGTCTTGTCTTTTTGAGTTGTTGTTTTTTTCAAGCAAGTGTGAAAATGTCACACATTTTTCAATGAGTTTTACCTTGTTTGTACTCTGTGGTAACATTTGTTTCTTCTGACTTTAACACACAATCTTCACTCCCTGTGAGGGGTATTTTTTATTGCCCCTCTAAAGTCTACTTGCTACTTCCATAAATTCCTCTAACGTAAACACATAAAATGTGACATTTTGCCAATAGAGCCACAGATGTACACTACTCACTAAAATATACTTATTTATATCATAGTCATATGCAGCCATCAATATACAGATATTAAAATGTTTACAGAGACACACACACAGGAAAAGTTTTTAATGTATTTATATGAAGAAACCAATGAAAATTTTATCAGAACAACAACACAAACATATACACACACATTGTTGCTCTCACAACATCAACACAAAAATATACACACACACATCTCACAAACCTTTATGAGTTTAAAAGAAAAGCTTCATACAGAGTTTTAAAGTTGAGAAAAAACCTGTTACTGTTACAACAAGTAAAACCTCGTAACATTTTAATATCAAGAGTTTCTGTGTCATTATCATCCATTTAAATTCTCTCTGAGACATGATAATTTCTCAGACTGCTGAGACATTATAAAGCATGTGATTGTCTAAGTTAGTTATCAGCGTTCTTTCATTTTTTATGTCTTGTCTTTTCCCTGTTTGAGCTGATGTGGTTTGGGGGTAGACAAACTGCTAACTCAGGAATTCCTCTATAATGGACAACTTGCACCCAGTTGTTTTATAGGTAGATTTTTTTATGTAGACACTGCAAGATACATTTTATTAGACTCATTTTAGAGCTCTCCAACATTCCTTTCTGAACAACTTTACAAAAGCCTCGTGCATTGAAAAAATATACAATACATTTCTTGATCCCTATCAAGGTAAGTTAGAAAACTTCTATTAAACCAAAGACCACAAAATAAAAAAACAACAGAAAATTCTATTTAACCACACAACGTTATTAAAGTGTTTATTGTTAAAACATCACAACAAAAACCTTCTGTGTGAAAGGGCCGCATTTAACTTCCTAAAACAAGTCTAGATTTGAACAGGTGTAACAGGTTTGCCTTTCTGGGAAGTTCATCTGCTCATATTTTCTCACGTTGTCACATTAACATGGCCTGAAAACTAATCCTATCATCTGTTATGAAAGCTGTCTGAGTGCGTCTTAAACCACCGTTAAAGGTCATTCACTGCAGAGATGTGTGGACTTGTGAAGAGACCTTGCTTGAATTCATTCTGGCTGCAGGCGTACACAAAGTCAAAGACAGGCTCCCGCTTCCTGCCTAACACCACATCCTCTGACAGCGTAAACAAGCAAGAGGAAAACCTCGTTTTGGATAACAAACCATTTTTAGGGCAGAGAAAAAAAATATATAACAAAGCATAAAATACATTTTTATCATAGTTTCCCCGATAAAAAGAGGTGCTGGGACTGTCTGCATTTATATGTAGACACTTCTGAAAACAAGCAAATGTCAGTTTGATTACAGCATATCCATCCTGCCTTTTGTGAACTAGCCAAGAAAATGTTTAGCCTAAATTCAGACCCTAAAAACAGCAGAACCGGTGTGTGTGTGTTTGTTAGTCAACATGTCCCGCTGAGTTTGAGGCTTTCATTCATGTCGAGTCATTGCAGGCCTTTGAGGATTCTAGAGCCAAAAGGAAAAAAGTTCCAGAATTATTCAAGAGATTCTATTGGTGCTTCACTTCTGAAGATTTCACAGTCATACTGAGAAAATGTGGCACTAACTAGTTACATTCCTGTTACCGTTTCAGGGTCGTGCAGATTAATGGCTCACAGCAAAAACATTTGTAGAGATGTTAGTAAACGTCTACATTTCTAGAGTTTTTAGACACAGTAAACACTTTTTACATTAAAAAAAATGTTTTCCATTTAACCCAAACCTTGTATATTACATGCATTGGTGTCATAAACTTGATATGGATTGGAAAATGGATTTAAATGGTTTATTTTCAAATAACAGTTTACAGTATTTCTAAATTTGCAGTTTACAAACAGTTTAAAGCGTTTAACAAAAGCATACATGTGGCTGTTAGCGTTTCACTACTGCCTCCTGCTGGTGAGGTTTCTAAGGTTCAAAAACAATTTACCACAACATCAAACCCGTGGAGTGAAAACAAACCACACCTTGAAAACAATCAGGCAAACAAAACAAACATATATAATAATAATTGTAATAATAATACACTTCTGAGCAGTCAACATACAGCATTTAAACTGACTGAACAAATGCAGTTTCTCCAGGACTTTGTGTAAGACTTCATATACAAGACCTGCCACATACTATTCAATATGATAACGACTTGTCAATCATTTGTAAATTTAATTTAACCAAATACTCATTTCATATAGATAAACTCTTATTCTGATTATATTAGTTTAATATTATATTAGTTTAAAATCTTCGTTGTTATAATGAACATTGAGGTAACATTTTATTTGTACTGATAAATCTTAACACAGTGGTGCATGCTGTCTGACACAACCAGCAGATCATTTGGTAAAAGTGCCAGTCCACGAGGACTGCTCAGTCCATCAGACACCATTACTCGTCCTGGCCCTATAGCTGGGTATACAACCACCCGATGTTGCCTTCCCCAGTCTGCCACCAACACGGCTCCATCCTTATCAATGCAGAGGCCCCACGGACAGGTGAGAACAGGCCCCAAGCTAGGACAAACTCCCAGGATCCTTAGAGTATCCCATCCTGGTCCTAGAATCTTCACACAAGGCTCATGTCCTGTCTCGCTGCCTCGCTCAGACACTGCGACCAGACCAGAGTGAAGGCATGCTGCAACCAGATACGGCCTGTGGAAACCAGTCACCACAGTGCGTTCCAGTCTGGAGCCAGTTTTAGGTTCAAGCTTTAATGCGGTGAGTGTACCTTTTCGTATGTCTGCAACTAGGAAATCATCTCTCTGGGTAACAGTCACTCCTCTTGGTGCTTCTAGTTCATCTCGAGGCACTCCTGCAATGTAAGGTCCTCCTCCGAAGGTCTGGAGGAGCCGGCCATGCCGACTGAAGATAAGGAGGGCTCTCTCAGCTGCACAGCTCAAAGCAATCAGTCCCTTGGCATTTACAGCAACATCAAAGTAATTGCGGCAACGTTTTGAAAAGCCTCCTAAGTCATTACCTGGAGAAGTCACTTGTTGCAGGACATTTCCATGGGCATCAGTTACCTGGACACGAGCATTCCCACAATCCACCAGGAAAAGTTGACCTTGTGGTGTTGCATGAATACCACTGGGCAGAGTAAGATCAGCACGTCCTGAGCCCTGTTTACCAAATTGCTGAATAAGGCGCACCTCGTCTGGTGCCAATGATTCTATATCTTCCTCCAGCTCCAGGAGTGCTGGCTCACTCATCTCACCCCGGAACTTGCTCTCATTTAGAGAATTCTGCCGTCCTGTAATGTGGGTCGTTCTGCTCTGAGATGAGTTATCAATAACAGACATGGACAGTGAACGAGGAACTCTGCAGGTGCGAGCAACATGCTGTGGGGTGTTTTTATGAGACATATTACCATGACTTGGACAGGATTTCGCCTGTGACACGTCACTTTTTCTTTGGAAGGTGGAGCTTGTGGAGGGTTGGTCTGTTCTGGTTCCACTGAGGGGTCGGCTAGGGTGGGAAAGGTCAGCAGCTGATCTAGAGAGACGGGCAGTGGGACGCAGTGAATTTGTGTAATCTCTAGGGGAACTGACAATGAAAGTATACCCAGAGTCTACACTTTCTGCAGGGGATGATGAACGGTTTTGTGCATGGTCATCTGAGGAAGCGCTTAATTGAGAGCAAGACCTACCACGTGAAAAATGGTTGTCGCAGCTTTGCATAGAGAGTAGCTCTCTTGGGCTTTGAGGAGATGAGCAGGTATGGTATCGTGAAGTTTCTCTGGAAGACTTGACTCTTCTGGCATTAGAATCTAGGTTCTGATGATCGAATGGATGCAAAAACCAGCCACCTTGATCTTGAGGACCTTGCTCAGGAAATTGGGAGACTTTTTTGTGCCTTCTTGCTCTCTGCGAATCAAATTGTGGGTCTGGTCCATTTTGTACATGTCCACAGTCCGAATGTTCTTGACTAAATGATGATACGGCCAAAAAGAGCTCATCTCCTTTGCATTCAGATGAAGGTGACTCACACTCATCCTCCTGTGATGAATCACGCTCACAAAAGACTTGTTTTGGGGATCTGTGATGCAATTGTGGAGACTTCACCTCTTCCCCTGATTCTTCATCACTTCGGGCTGACAAACGGAGCTTCCGAACAACCCTTACGTTTCCACTGTTAGTTGATGAGCTCCTGGACCTAGGACCAGGACTTAGGCCCTGGCTCTGCCCACAACCTTTCCCATCAGGGGTGCTCTGGCTCTCTCCACCAAATTGACCCGCACTGCGTGCTTCAGTGGCATGGAGGGAACACATCTGTCCCTGATGTCCACAACCACCAACTGGAAAATGAACATTGTGGTCTTGTATGTTGATATCACCAAAGGTTACAGCGTTTGGTTGGGCACTAGGTTTAAAAGAAACTCGTTTGATTGCAAGTGAGACCTCCCAAGGCTGGACCAGTTCTGCCACACCTTTAAGAAGCTGGTCTTTCTTCTGATCATCCTCTTTGTTACCATTGCCACCACCGGTTTTCTTGATCAACTCTCGAAGCTTAATGACTTTGATTAATCGCTGGTCCACCAGTTTTTGTCCGACCCTTATGGCAGCTGCATTCTCCTTCTGCACCTGTTCCAGTTTGCGCTGTACATCTCGGTGGTCCTGCCCAACCCTCTCCAGCAGACGCCGTTCCTCCCTTTGTGCCCCGATTTGCGCCCGCTCCACGCCTCGAGTTATTGTCTGTGCTTCAGTTACTTGTTGCTCCCGTAGGCGCCTCAGGTCTGTCTCACATCTTGCCAAGTCACATAAGGCCTGTGTTGCCCAACATGGTAAAGGGAATGAAGAGACTGGAGAGTTTGGCTTTGGGTCCTCGTGGCCTTCCATGTCAGACTGTGCCAATGGGCTTAGAGGGGGCTGTGGAGATGTACTGGGGGATGTTTTGCTGCTCATTGGAGGTCCAGCGAGAAGAGAATCTGAGGATGCTGTAGGATTGGTACTTTTATTAGACCTGTTAGAAAGTACATAAAAAGAAAGAGTAAAGCTTAATATCATACTAAAAGATCACACTTGTTGATATGAAACACAGTTGATAAGAAAACACAAGTTGATATGAAACACAGCCATCAAACAATGTTGTGAGTATCCATGGCTGTCTTGTGATATTGAAAAGGAAGGAACATATAGTTCTGATGCAACATACTGTAAATTAAAAACCATGACAACAATAGCTGACCATGATCACACCACTGTAAAACGGGAAAGTAAAAAAAGCAATTCCTTAATTACTGCCTTTAAGTATCATTTGCTCACTATATACACTATAGTAACTAAAATGACTGATTAAACTCTATTGTTATGTTAAGTGCACTATTGCAAGACAGAAATATTAAACAAACGGACAAACAAGTTTTATTTGTTTCATCTTACCGCTTAATATTGTTAGAGCCAAGATGTTTCTAGGAGATAATAGCACAGTCACTCAGTCCATTGTTGCTTGATGTTGTACCCACTGAAGGAAAGAAACACAAAACCCACTTCTGGAATCCGATACGTTCTGCTGTGTGGTGGACGTTTCAGAGAACATCTGAGAGGCAAACAGCAGAGAGGAAGAGTGTGAGACCAATGAACTAAATTCTTAGCTATAAGTTATTTGTCTCCTTTGACTCTACATTATAAACAATATTATATATTTGAATTCTAGAACAGAAAACATTCATTACTTATTTACATTTTAAACACATAAATATATAAACGCGTCTCATCATTATTTCATTTTATTATTTATACCTCAACATTTAAAACAGTTTTTCTCTAATTATCTCTATGTGCATGTGGTATGAAATTTTGACTATTAGTGACAGAGCAAATAAACTATAATAGACTTACAACTAAGGAATTGGGGGAACCAAAGATATACACACATTAGTAAACACACACACACACACACAAAATGTAGCAGACAGACATATCTGAGCAAAGGAGAGGCAGATACAAAAAAATATATATATATCAGAATATATCTGGCACCGAAGAGATTATTAGCATTTCAAATTCAGGAAGGCAGGCGGTAAACGAACAAGCAGACGGCATATATGTGGGAGGCGTAAGACAGACTAAGAGAAAAGATGTCATCACAAAAATGAGAAGTACACTTGCTTGCTTACATTCTACTTCAGTATAACACTAATGCTTAATTCATGATGAGAAATAAAGCCGTTGACTCTAAAGTGGGCAAGGGCTGTGGGAGTACAAGAAGCAAAAACAAAACTGCTTATTTCATTATTTATGAGACGCTGCATCTGATAATAACAGTGGCTGTTTGACATGAAACTTATCTCAGACACACAATAAATGGAAATCTACGCTCAAGTGAAAAGGCTTATCAGCTAAACACCACCTTGTGTTAAGAAGTACAGTCTGCCCACTGTTTACCTGTATCCTCTTGCTCAGGTATTCACACAATCTAAGACAGCACCTGCTTTGTGTGACAGTATTTTATGACACTTCTCTGATTGGCTCGGAAATTTGACAAAGTTTGAACAAAAACCTTGGTGTGCAATTGTGTAGTTAAACAAACAACACTAGAATAACATAAGGAACTTATTTTTAAATTATATTAGAGTTTGTTTTGGTTTAACATGAATGTCAAGCTTGTTAGAATTGCCCACAGCGAAGTCTTCAACATATATGCTAATTTAGAAATCAGATTAGAATGCCATTAAATCATTGCATTACAAATATTAATAGTAATTTGCATAATTGCAAGGTGGTCAATTGATACGGTGCAAGTCTTGGTGTGTTCTCATGTGTCTCTGCTGTAGGTATCTCCTCAAATTACTTCTTACATTATCTATGAGAAGCTGCAACTGTTGAACTTTGTGTGGATTGAAATATATGTGTATATTTATATTTTACTGTACAAGTAACCAAACCTGTCATTTTTACCTGTCCCCTTTTTCACAAAAATAACCAACAAACTCAAATACCTTTAACCTTTAAATAGCCTTCAGAAACGCAGCTTTTGGCTTTAAACAGACAGTGTCAGTTGCTAATAATAATACCAGACACCAATAATAACCTTATACACAATATCCTAATACACAATTGTCATTTATACCCATATAAATGTAACAGTAAATTACAAAAAACAGTAACAATCAATTCTAACAGCTTTTTGAAACAACTGCACTTTGATAAATAATTTCACTGTGTATAAAAGCACAGAAAGTCTTTGCATTTCAAAACATTGTTCAATAGTTTGTGTATTTGTCAGAGTGACAGAGAGCCGAGAGTCTTACCTGTGTGTCTGTCACCTGTACCTCTGTCAATATTCTCTCTCAAGCTTTTTTCTCCTGCTAGTTTTCCTGCTGTTGCTAGGAAACGGTCCAGAACTAGTTTCAGTAACCACTGAACACCAACCTTGGCGTCTAAAATTGTGAGCTGCCCTAAATTTTACTGTAAAATAAAAAATTAAGGGTATTCATTTACGGTTCTGCACAATATGCAATTAAAAATACACAAATTTGTACTGAAGAAGTTTTCATTCATACAGCTGCACGTTTAGCATTTAAATGTCCAGTATTCAGAGTTTCACATTTCACTCACCTTCCATCCATTTCATTTTTGCACTCGTCTCTTTCCAATTTTCTACAATAACAGGAAATTTTATTAAAACATCTTGGTGTAAAACACATCTTATAAAATGAGTTTAAATTGATATGTATGATGTAAATGCAGAATTAAAATTGTACTCAGAGTTTGGGTGTAACTCACATGAACCAAATTTAAAGAGATGGAATAATTCAACAATACTCACACAAATTGATGAATAAACAGCAGCCAGCCTAAAAAACTACTAGTACTCAATGTATTATTAATAATAAATAAAATCAAGTGGGTTCTAACAAAGAATGTCTTATAACATCGAACGGAAACACACAAAAGCGATTTAACTATTTATAGGACTTGTAAAAAATGTATAAGGATTTGCAGGAAGAATTTCATACTGTTTTCACTTAGACATTAAAACTTTTCTATAGCTTGATGCAATGCAGCAACAACATATTTACACGTTTATATTATAAACCCCATTTGAAAGCTTCATCGTATTAAAGTTTGTCAAAACACAAATGATTCAAAACAAAAACTAAACACCTGAATACAGCTGATGCACTCAATGTAAGCTAGGAATATTTGGATGTTACACAAATACAGAATTTTGTGGCATGACCTCAAGTTTACGCAACACATTTTTTTCTTACAGGAACAACTACTTGTGATCCTTCTGTGATGGATCTACTAGCTGGCAGCATGTTTCTTCTGTGATGTAAACGTCTCAGAACAACCTCAACTGTTATCAGCTAAAGAAAAACAGCAGAACAGAACTTTTACAGAGAGAACAGTGGGTCAAAGAAACAGGGCTGGTATTAATTTTGTGCTAATCTGCTAATTAAGCAGCGCAGACAAAAGGCAAAATGAACTCTGTGGCACTGATAAAAACAACAAACAGGTTCATCTATTAAAATTAATTAAAATTATTAGGTCCAGGCAACAAATAAGCCAGAGAAAAACTTCATATTTGTTCTTCCCATTTGACATATATTGTGGCCTTTATTCCCATCAACCACAGTGTGTAAGAACAACAGTAACAACAGCCTCTGATGCACTTAAGAAATAAAGACCAAGAAGCCAAAGGTATTGCCAGGTAAAACATTTATAAATTAATAAAAACATTCCCTTTTAGTGTTTGATTCTCTTTGAAGGTTTAACCGTTGATTTCATTCTTTGCTCAGTCCAACATTCCTCCCCATTTTAAATATAGAAAAATATTTTTGATAACATTCATCATTTTGCATGAGTTTTCCACAGTTCAGAAAATAACTGAAGGGATAAGTGGATTATTAAGGTGGCCTTCAAGATTGTAAATTTAGTTTGTTTACGTTCCCAACAGTTTAACCATCGCAGCCTCACCAAAATAACACAAACCAGTTTGCATAGATAACAAGCTGTAGAATCCCTTCAAAGTTCCATTAAACAGACAGGGTGGGGAAAAAAAAATCACAACACAAACTCAACAACTTAATTTCTGTATACTGATGCGTCACGCAAACACTTCCATAACAAGCAAACACAATCAATGAGCTCCTGATTTTTAAAATCATATCAAATACTTAAGATATAAAAGAAAAAAAAACATGCTGTCTGCACGAAATCAAGCATATAATTATGTCCTCAAAACGGCATTTTTTGTGCATTTGTATCCCATGACAAACACAGTAAGTGTAAATAATGTCTAACTTAGAAATCGAACAGAGAAGCATTACCCTTGCTAATCGCTAAAACATATGTACCGTTTATATCTCTTAAATCGTGTCTGTCTTTCCTGTTCGCTCATCGATGTTCCTCTCCTATACACATCCTCGATATAAAAGTGTGCACTTCACGTTTTGGCAACGCTGAGTGTGAACTCTTCTCGACATTAACATCAATCTGAAAGATGAAATTTATCCACCAAACATGCCAAAAATTTTGGGTATCAACAAAAGCAGAGAGCCATCACACTGATGTCCTGCAATGATTGCATGAAGGACATGAAAGCATGACAGAAAAAACAATGGATGGATTGGCAATTAACCAACTGGAAGCAGCCATAGCCAGAGAAAAAACATCACTGTACTCTCCATTGAAACTTTGTATTAATGTCTTTGTATTAAACTAATCAAATTTTTCACTTGAAGCATCCAGTTAAGCAATCACTAAATTTTCACAAAAGCAGCGAGAAAACGGCTTAAACGAACAGAAAATACGTGAGGTAATGTGCATATGGCTTGTATGTGATTTAAATGCTCCTGGACGGAGGATTTCAGATTAGTATTCGTCTCTTTAAACGTTTAAGGGTAAAACAATACTGCAAAAACGTACAAATGCACAAGCATAGACTTGTCCATTCTGAAAATTAAAGTGTCAAAAGTATTTTGGCAATAAAAAAAATGTTTCAAAATAAAGGTTTAGCACAATATGGCTGAACTCACTCATACTCCACACCGCTAGTAAAATTAAGTAATGAACAAAAACACTATATGTTTCAACACTAAGATGGCTTAGGACTCATGGCGCTCTCTCCTTAAAGGGACAGGTAATTATTAACCAGGCTTCTCTGTGCACATACCAATCCACAATTTAAGACATTAGCACCCAATCAAAAGCCAAGAGATGATCACCTGATCACACTAACATCCAATAGGAGTGGAGATCTTTGTGGGCAGTTTCATAAAACTCAGTGCCTTTTATTTTTAAAAAATGAAAGCATTCATAATGCCATATTGAGCAAGTGTCCCACTAGTATTCCCTAAAATGGCCAACGCTCACAACATAAACTGCGCAGAACAAAACTCAACCTTTCTGTTAAAACTAAAGATAAAAACAAACCGTCAATCTAATTGTCCTTCTAAATCCTTTCTGCTTTATTGACCCCAACCTCACTATAGCTATTGGAGACTAAAGTTGTGCGCTAGAGACTGAAAGACGTGGAATTTTCAAATGTTTCCATAAAGGGGCAAATCCTGGACTTTGCCCAGTGTGTGATCGGTAAACAGTAAGTGTCTGATATTTAGTCCTTTTACAAAAGGAGGATTATTTGCGGACTATTTTTTGTGTGATCTGACAGACCCATTTTCTATAAAAGACTAGATAAGTTTGCATCGTTGCTAAAAATGTAAATGGCACTTGCACACCAATAAAGTTTAAAAGAAGTGGGTGTAGTGAGAGTACTTGAGCTAACCTCTGAAATAACACCGAAATGTCGGGAGTGCAAGTCTACAGCCAAACTCCTCCAGCTTAACGGATGCAAGTCTTTCTGAGTGTACAAAATCATCATACACATTTTATATAGACTATATACACGATTTATATGCACAATTTTCTAAAGCTTAATGGATAAATGGTCCTGTACAATTTTAAAAAATTACATTATGAACATGAGATTATTAACAAGAGATGGCCACACTCCACTCTTTTGTTTTTTCCTGTCTTCAGTGTTCCTTAGAAGTCCGCAGTTCCTTTAAAAACGAATAAATGGCATTTGTTTGGAAAGTCTCATGTTAGTCTACAGTTCAGTGCCTGGAACAGTGGATAAAGCAGGTGTGGGAGACTTTTGGCTTGGGTTTAGTTGTCACTCCTCGGTGCCTCGACTCGGTGGAAAAGGTAGAGCCACTGCATGCTCCTGCGCTAGAGCTGCCAGCTCTTTCAGAAACTCTGAGAAGATGACAGCGCAGTAGACTGCGTTCTTCACCCTCAGCGCCTCGGCCTGCTTCTCCAGGCTGGAGGCCCCACCACCTGCGCCCCCCCGGAACAGAGCACTGTGTAGAGACTGGCCTCCGTCTCTCACATGGGCCAGGGCCATCTGAGCGGCATGCCGGGCTCTTGTGGGGCTGTTGGTGTGCCTCAGGATTAGATCGCCCAGAGATGGTTTGCGACTTTTAACTGAGTGAGAGGAAGAAGAGAGAAACAGAGTTAATATGTTCTGCTCACTGAACTTTCTGTTAAGACAGTGACCTTATGCCATGAGGTTCTTCTGAGCTGCTCATGAAGGAGTTGAAAGGCAAGTAAAACGCTTCCAATTAAAATGATTGAATGAAATGAGAAAATTCAAAGCTGTGGTAAAATCAGCAACAAGGTAAATATATTGATTTAAGAAAATACGATCGAAAATGACCTCAAACCCTTTAACTGACCTTTATAGGCACACAGAACAATAAATTAGCTCCACCTACTTAATGAGTCCGATCGGCGCAGACTGGGAATTCCCATGGGCGAGTCTGTCCAGTCCAACTTTCCTCTCGCAACCAGAAAGCGCCGTGCCTTCCTGAACATGGCAGGAAAATCCTCGTGTGCTGAAGCGAACGCTTCGATTCGATTTTTTACTGAACCCAGCACCTGAGGAACGCAAAGCAAAGAGAAATGAGGGCAAAAGAACAATAACATCACAAATGAGGGGTTGCATTACAATGGTGTCGATTTGGTATGCTATAGCAATTACTTAGCGGTATGCTAAGTGTGGAGTCATGCTAACAAATATGTCATCGCTGTTCATAAAGCATTACCTGTATGAGTGATTTAACGCTGGGTTGAAACACCATGTTGGCATTAAGAAGGAAGGAGCGCAGAAGAGGCTGCGGGTAACAGGCCAGCTGGAACACAACACTCGTCAGCAAGATGTTCACATACAGGGAGTTCTGCATCATGTTCTCCAGTTTACTGAACAAAATCATTATAAACGGACCTGCACAGAGCAAAGCAGAACCGGTGACATGGTTACCTCTCAACATACCTGTATTTTAATTCATTTTAATGGAACAGTTAACCCAAAGATATCATTCTGTCAAGACAGTTAGTAAGAAAACATGGTAAGTTGTGTGGCCTGCTGTGAAGATGTAATGATGTGGGGTTTTTTTCAGTATTGGATCTTAATTTTTTGTTATTTTTTTTTGTTAAGTGCAGTACCTGTGTACGGCTGGGTAAGAGGTTGTCCAAGGGGTCGTGCGGGGCTAAATACCCCAGTGGTAGAGCTGTCAGGCTTGGGTTCCTCAGACCGCTGCTCGGTCTCCACTGGAAGACAATCTTCATCTGTCAGGCTGGGTGCAGGAGCAGCAGTGTGGGGTTCTTGACTAGGTTCCTCTGAGCTGCGTGAGAAAACCCTCCTCTCTCTTACACGTTCCTCCAGTTCCCTCAGCTCCTGGTGAAAAGCTTCAATGCTGATGCCCTGGCATTTCGAATCCCCAGACAAAGGCTCCGATGGCGCGCGTTCTAGCAACTCCTCTATGAGCCGCTCTACAGACTCAGGCCCTCTGCTGTCGCTGGGCACGGAGGTCTCCCTCAAGCCAGGAACTGGAGATGATCTCTGGCCCTCACTTTGCAGACACTCCTGGTTGGATGTGGGCAGGGTTGTCGTTATTGAGTTCAATTGCACCTGAGATGATTTCAGTGCAGATCCTATGTGGAAATCACTGTACCCTCCCTGAACAGGAAGACTGGAGTCAACTGGGTCCAAACCCATCGATCCGTTCTGCTCCAACTCCATCACTCCACTATTTACATCAGAGTCTCTCTTCACTTTTTTAACCTCCATTCTGTCATCCGTGGTGTCTGCAAACTCCACCTGTCCGGTCCCGTTGAAGAGCGCTGGATGAGGTGCAGAAACAGAGTGTTGGGATGCGGTTTCCACAGCAACGGGTATCTCTGCTGATGTAGAAGATGAGGACTGTAAGGGTATAGAGCTGGGGAGAAGGCTGCGTTTCTTGCTGCGGGGCGTGAGACTTATGCAGTTTTTCATGATGGTTACGTCCCACTCTCCGCTATCTCGTTCAGAACTGCTCCACTCAGCCCGTGCTGCAGCGACCACAGCTGCCCTCTGCTGGGCGGCGTCAGTGTGGGAGAAATGTTCTGGTACCATCATGATGGAAGGGTTGGATGTGGGAGGAGGAGGCGGTGGAGGAGAAGAGTTCGGAGACGGGTTTTCTCCATCGTAAGGGGCCGACCAGTCTCGACAAGCCCAGGAGCAGAGCTCGATGCCCCGCCGAGCGTCGCGTAGATACTCTAGGTAGCCGCTCTCCATTTCTGAAGCGTCTGTGAACTGGTGCATGGGGCTATCGGGGGACAGAGGGGAGGAGACACTACCACGAGGAGAAGAGGGAGTGTTCTCCAGGCCAGATGAGGAGGAGTTAGCCGGACCTCCTGAGCTTTGCTGTCGAATAAAGAGAGCTAGGCGGGATGGAGTGCTGGGTCTGGGGTGAACTGGTGATTCTGAAGTAGGGCTACCCAACACTACAGGCAAAGACAGAGAAAATCAGTTCTGTAGTTGTCTACATCTGTAATGTATAGACGGTACAGTCAGGTTTTATAAGCAGCACACCCATTGTTTCCAAGCCTGACAGCGTCCTCTTACCCTTTCCCCAAAAGGCCGGTTCATCATCCCGTTCACTAGAGAGCGCTGTGGTGACTTTGCAGCATTCTGGTATGAGGGAAAGGAACTTGTCAGCTGATTTGCCATAGAGATCAGTTTCTCTGACCGCCCTCCTCTGACTCAGCATTACATGGGTACATGGCAGCAGATACCTGGAGACGTGATATAAATACACATCAAGCATGTGTCAGAGTAGCTCAACCAGACCATCAGACACAAAACAAACAATGATACTGTAAACAGCAAAACGTAATGAGGAATTCTTAATTGCCTGCAATACTGGACAAACTGAACCGTTGACAAACAAAATAATTATATATAAAAATACATATTTTAATTACTAATTTGATTTACTAATACTAATTTAATTTACTAATACTAATTTTAATTACTAATTTAACTTACTTTAATTAATTTAAGATAAATCCAAAAATCTGTTTTGCAAACATTATGCTAACAGAAATTGTTTTCTGTACAGTAACTGCTAGACAATTAAGAATAATTGTTTCCAACGTCTAGGGAATGTTTTGTAAACTTGTAAATGATTCCCACACCTGAGAACAAGCTGGAGCATGAGGTCTTCACAGTTGAGGCTGAGCAACGTCTTGAACAAACTGAGAGAAACCATGCACAGCTGCAGAGAACAACAACAACTTCAGTGCACATCACCTGAAACAATCCCCAGTTTCAATGCCCAGCTAACAGCGCAAGACAATACAGAGCAGACTTATTCCCACCCACACGTGCACCCCGGCTGTACCGTGTACCAGACTGACCCTTGAGTTGCTGCTGATGCGCGTGAGCAGCGTGTCAAGGATGGTGTCGTTGTCATGGCGATGCAGCAAAATGAAGCGCAGGAAAGTCTTGAGGAGGGAAGTTTCTGTGATGCTGCGAAGAAACAAGTCCAGATACGCCGTGCTCGCTATCATCTCATCCACCGACGACTGACAGAGAAGAAGCAAAGAGAAAATAAATACAGAAGCCATATATCCATACAGCACCATACAGTCAAAATGCTGCTGTGTGATGGATGCTAGGTACTAACAAACACCAGCTAGTTGCAAACCATTCACCTTGTGCAGAGCAGGGCCCATGACCGGCACCAGGAAGCCGTTGTGGAGGTAGTCGAGGAGTTGGCAGCGTACGATAGGGTGTGCCACCTGTACAACAGCGTTGCAGAATTCAAAACTGTTCATAAACAGCACCAGTGAGGAGACACCGATCCAGTCCTCTCTCCGCAAGGCGTGCCAATCGTCACCCCGTACCTCAATCTTCCGTGGAAGAGATGAGTATAGCGCACTCAGACCTGTCGCCAACACCTGGATAAAAACCACGAAACATGGTTAAAGCTGAAAAAACAGACCTGCCCCAAACACAAGATCTTTAAAGATGCAATCCGTAACATTTGCCTGTCTATCGTCATCTCAGTTTGAAACATAAAACTACCGGTCATTTTATGTACGGTAAAGTCAAATAAACAACATAGATCTGAGCAAATGACAGAATTTTATTTAAGTTTAACTATTCTATAACCTATGTGAAAATCACTCTGACCACATATTGTTGTACTGTAACAAACGCTACAGCTTTTATTGCGATCGCAGTTGTCCTTCCTCAAACACGTCAACATGAGACATGATCAAATATGTTGCAGAACATCATTTTAACACATCTGTTCTGGGCTAGTTTTATATCGGGATTTTGGCCATGTCTCCCACAGCAACAAAGAGACAAAATGTCAGACCTCTGCAAAAATAGCTGTGACACAAATTGGGGAAAACATGAGTGAATGAGAAATCAAGACAGAAGATGTTAAGGCTTAGACACTGCGGCAGCATGGAGCCCTAGATGAATCCTCCAATCGCATGTCTTAAGTGGGTCAGATGAAAGCTCATATATTATTCTCAAGAGAAAAGAGGACAGGAGAGAAAAGCGCATCTACTAAACCAAAGTAAAGAAAAGGCAACAGCCCCTATGTAGGCCATGAGCACCCAAGCTTCCATCCACTTCAATATCTGCTTCTATCTTCTATGATGAAAGACTGAATCTCCAAAATTGTCTGTCGAGATTACATTTCAGCATATTTTAAATCTGAAAAGAACGAAAACAGCTGAAACTTTTTCAGGATGGTCTAGCTAATAAAATTTTGGAGTTGTCGGTTGTCTTAATAAAAAATGCAATCTGGCTAAACTTCTTTCCACAATCACTATGTTAAGCGATTTTCACGTTTGTTTTCTATGAGTGGTTTGTCTCCTACTTACGCTGTCTGTGCTGAACCCAGAGTCAGACTCTACAGTCAGAGATCAATAAACACACAAACAACTGCAACTGACAAATGGCCTTTTCACATCACAGTAAAGGCACCCACACAGCCAAGAGAATACAAACCGAAATACCATAGAACTATACAGTAAATTCTGCATTATATTATATCTCTGCATGCGCACACACACACACAAAAAAAACACACACAAACAACAAAAACACAGACACACAACACACACAAACAACAAAAACACAGACACACAACACACACACAACACAACACAAACACACTTACTGGGCAGAAGTAGGAGTTCTCCGCAATATAGCGTGCAACAGCATGGTTGCTGGCAGAGGTTGCCATGACGAGGAGCAGCGCATCACGGGCCTGCTGCCCCAGAGCTCCATCTCGATGGATAAATGGCACCAACAGGGAGAAGATCAGCAGGTTAGTGGGACCCTGCTGTACAGCGCCACACCTAAATAACAACTCCAAAACTGCAGTCTGCTTGGCCATGGACACACATACCTGATACAAACACAGATATACAGAGTTATAAACCGCATTTAATAACATTTAATAGCTCAAACAGACATTTAATAGCTCAAACAAACATCTAAACGTTTAGTAAAAACACACTAAATCTTGCAGATGACGGGTGTTTAAATTCGTTAGCGTTTATGAGGATTCTGTGCAGGTCTATTTTTGACTAGCATGTTAATGATTCAAACACCTGATTTAGCAGCAATACAAGGCTGGACTCCAGGGCAGGGGGGCAGCCAAGCTGGGGGTCCACACACGCTCCCAGCAAGCTGAGCAAAGGCTGCAACACCGCGGTGTGCAGGAGCAGGGGCTGATGGGATTGCCCTATTAGCATTTCAAACAGCTTCATCAGCTCCAGCTGGCTGTCTGGATCCAGCCCACGTCGCACGTGCCACTGTACCAGTTCTTCCAGTATGTTCTCCGACACCACCATCTTCAGTATGGGACCCGTCACTGTAAACGGTTCACAGCCCGACGTCAAACAGGAAGTGCAACCTAACACGGTACCAATGCATCACAGAGTGGGTTTTAACCTGACAAATCACTGTCTCCCTCTGCTGGTCTCTCTTCGGCTAGCAGACACAGCATCTGATCTGTGTGATTGCGAACCGCTGCGAGATCATCTGCGCCGCCGCCCGCCGACGACTCCCTCTGTTTTAACACCCCCGACACCTGACAGAGTGAGAGGGAACAACTCGGTTTCATTGGTGGTGAGGCCACAGGCGACTTGATGTCATCACTGATGTACTGGAAACCAATCCAAACAAGCAAAGCAACGACAGAAAATGCGCGGGCGTGTGTTTTTGCGCGAAAATTGTTACTGGCATGCTCTTAAGACATAAATACACTGTTTCCTGTTTCTACCTGATAGAAATAGACAGACTTGTACATTTGCATTCACCAAAACACACACACAGCAACATTGCAACCCTGTTTAAGTACTTTTAATGACACCAGCGATGCTAAAGAACATTAGGTTCAACTTTAACTTTTAACACTTAAAGACTAGTTCTATACTATACACAACAATTACTATACATGTATTAACTTGTATGGTAAAATTGCAGCTGCATATACAAGCGTTTATATTTAATCAATATAAGGGACAAAGACTTGTGGGAAATCTCACCTGTCTCCAGTGGTTCTCAAAGACCATAAGACAGGTCTCGGGGTCGGCAGTGCATGGGCTGGAAGGGGCTGCGTGTCGGCTGGTCCGAGTGCCCGGCCCCCTTGGATTTAACCGACTCAGCCAACTCATCGTTACTCACAGGAAACACGATTTAGAGGTCAACAGAGAAAGAGGGAAAACAAAGAGGTGGGAAAGAGGGAGGAGAGGAGAAAAGGGGGTAAGAAGGGGGGAAAAGGGGGAGGGGAAGGGGGGTCACAAAAAAAGTCCAAGCGTGAAAACTGGAGAGTCCAGAGTGAAGAAATATTAAATCATAGAAGTTTGGACGTCTTCAGCAACAGTCACTGAACACCAGTGATCAGTGTGTGAACATGTGAGGCTTGTCTGCACTCGCTGTCATCCAGTCTGTAATCGGCAGTACAGTCCATACCGATACACAGACTCCTCCACACACACCTGCAGAGAGAGAGAGAGAGA
>JBAJNP010001511.1:45666-60412 GCA_036877545.1 Yasuhikotakia modesta
ACCTGCAGGTCACAGTGAGTTTCTGTGAGAAACACAGAGAACAAAACGAAGGGCAAACAAAACTTTATAAGGGCTGTAATCTGCTTTGATCAAATTATACCATTAATGTAATAAAATATGGCATGGAAACTAACTGATAACAACATTTACTACATTTGCAGTGTCTAGCAGACTGCTTTAGCATGTTATTTCATAATTGGTTGAATCCATTTTAAATATTGGTGCTGTATCAGCAATGTATTTGCAATGTATTATATATATATTATTATATAGAACTTTCTTAAGCTTAAAGCTATAAAACACAGATAAGTCAAAGTTCAACAAACTATGGATTCAGTGAAACAATATCTTTAGCCAAACAATATTTTACGACGGGCAGCGGCAATAACAACACTCATAAATGCTAGCTTATGTTCATATGCATCTAACAGGACTGCTTACAGGTAACTCTTGAAGGCCCACATCAGAAAACATCTGCTGTATCTGACAGCTTCCTGTGATGCTACGCAGCCCCACAACTCTTCCTGTGGTCTTAACTAGTACAACAACACTTCCTGTTTTCTTTTTAAAAACAAGTGCAACTTCATGTTCAAATTCTGCATCTTTCTGAAAGAATAAATGAACAGAAATGGGCCACAAATACGTCTCTTGTATTTTGCAATACAAAAAACCATCCAGTTTATTGAATCCTTCAACGTGCGCAGCATTCCAAGCACTCCACCCTGCCATTCATAATAAATTTCCTGGACCGTGACATGACGTAGACCTTCCTTCCCCGCAAGAACTCGCTCACCACACGAAGGACGGGACACAGTCCCAAAGACATAACATTAAAGAGCTTCTCTTCGGATGATAGTGCCCTTTTCCAAGGGAGGAGGCATGCGTCACGAACTTGCTTGCATGGCGGCACTCATGGGAATACAAAGGCATCTTGGTACTGTGGATTGGATATTATGAGTCACAGGCAAAATCAACTACAGCCCGTGTTTCAGAGCAAGCCAAACATTGTGTACAGTTGTATGTACAGTTTCTAACAGACAATGATTCATGGAAGAAAATCATACAAGTTTGGGTGTGTACATGACAGAATTTTCATCTTTTAATCAGTTTTGCATTTACAAGCACACACACCGAGCTGAAACTACTACTCTGTACTAAGCTGCTTGTCAATGGCTAAAAATATACAGCAACCACTACAATGATTATTTGTACACAATCCCAATTCAACTGAATGAATCAGTGTGTAAACAGACAGCACTGTGGTTTTTATAACACATAAACCCCTAATTCAGCATTTAGGTTTCAGATTCAGACTAAACCCATGGTCAAATGTAAAAACCACTGCATCAATGGTCAGCCTTTACCCTCAAAACTATCATAACCAGGCTTGCAATAAGAAACCTAACTATTTCTGCCATCATGCTCATATTCCAAATAAACTGTCACGCCAATGCAAAGATGAACTTGAGCGCTTGTTCTTAGTTTATTGACACTAGGTTATTGACTCGCTGGCTTCACAAAATCCAAGATTTTGTGGGTTTGCGGGAGCAAAACAGAATGAAAATAGGGCATTTTCCCTGCAAGTATCCACCATCCAAGAAAAATACACTTGGAATACTATAGAAAGTACTACGCTGGCTGCAAACATTCCAGGATAATGCAGTCAAAGTGGTAAAATTCTGGACCGACTCTAAACAGCAGAGATTATCCCGGCAGTTCAGGGAGTCAGTCAGCACTGGCTGATTACTGACTGCCTAATGCCCCCGGGAGAAAAGTCAGCTCCTTGTGTTACACTGTGATTTCTTTATCGACCATGCAACCACAAACACCACAGATGCACACTACTGGCATATCAAGATTCACGTCTTTTACATACGCAAACAATTGTGTCCCACCGAGATACAAACTTACATGTATGCAGAGCCCGGGCGTTATGTAAACATCACTGGTCAAATCGATGCAATCGATGTTGAAGACTCCACGCAAGGAGATAATGGAGAAACTTGCATTACGTTAGGGTGTACCGTTCATTAAATATGCCACATAAAGCTTCCATATAACAAATCAAATCTCTTTCAGGCTTTTCTTTACCTGTCACATCACATAAGCATCCCTGCCGGCAACTTCAACAATTATTACAGCAATAACGCTGCATGTTGACCTATAATACAAAGTAAGGGTGTGTATTTGGCACCAGGCAAAGGTGAAATGGAAAAAGAGGCAGACAGGCAAGAGAAGAGGGCTGTCTTTCTTTTGCCCTGAAGTTATAATCAATCATTTGCTAGGTCCATGTCTCAGCTTGTAGGCAAAAACTCACTGGTACGGTCACAGAATGAAAGAAAGTTTACTAAACAAACAAAAAATCCTGATCTTGCAGAACTCACGAAAATTATAACAGGCATAATCGCAAACTTTCTGGATGCTAATACGGCGATAGGCTCCATCCACATGTATGAGAAAAACTTGAAAGAATACTGACGATTGCACCAATTCTCATCTTCATTAAAGACTAGAAACCCTAGCCTCTAAAAGAGGAACCGTCTTTGTAGGCGTGCCTTAGATGAAAATTTCTGCTGGAATAACTACCTAATTATTTATCATAAGGAAATCCAAGTCTAATTTTAAGACAAGTTTATTCAAGGAAACAAGATCTAAAATAATTCTTTACTGCTGTACTTCAACACTTCCTTGTAACTCTTTTGTCCCTCTAAACATAGAGCATACGTCATACACTAACCTCTCATAATTACGGCAACGGAGAAAGAAAGAAAAAATGAATCATGAGAGACTAAATGACTAACTTTATGGGAATCCTCCCTGTTCTCCACTAAAGCTCTGGGTTTATAAAGTAAAACAGTACATAAGAGCAAGTGTGTGTTAGTGAATCACATGCATTCTTTGGGTTATAATCATTCACAAGTTCAAAGTTCAGTCATTTTGACACTGAAACCAGTGCAGCTTTGCTGATGGCAAACAAACCCCAAAATGACTCTGAAATGTCAAAATGACTCGGAAAATGTTGTGTATGCGTGTCTGTGGCGAAGGGGTGGACGAAAAGGATTGTGAATGTTAGGAATAGAGGAATCTGAATAAAAATTAATTGCATGGG
Source organism: Yasuhikotakia modesta (assembly GCA_036877545.1). Lineage (NCBI taxonomy): Eukaryota > Metazoa > Chordata > Actinopteri > Cypriniformes > Botiidae > Yasuhikotakia > Yasuhikotakia modesta. The sequence continues at coordinate 48,776 of JBAJNP010001511.1, forward strand.
GGCTGAGTTAAGACCTTATGGGACACCCACCCAAAACAGACCCTCTCTTCTTCTGCGCTAAACTCAAATACAAGTGGCCACAGGACACAGGTACAGTATCTTAATACCTGGTGTAAACAGGATATACCACACAGCACTTTCTGCCAGGTAGGAAGTTATATTTGACAGTCTATTTACAGTAACGTTACATTACATCAACTATGTATGAATACACAGAACTGTTGTAAATCCCAAAAAAAAAAACATTTTGACATTATTTGAACTGAAGTGACGCACATATGACCTCAATGTCCCAAAGGCTCTGGTTTTGGGGTCACAACAGCGCTTATAAACAACATATTACGCAACACAATCATATCACAACACTCAACACTTATCACAAACACATCACAAACACCATAACAGTGCCCGGACCTGGCATCACACAACGACACAACATGATGATTTTACGACACTATGATTTAGTGCTTAAGCTCGTCGTTAGCGTAACATTAACAGCACATGCGCAGAACTCAACGCGGTAACACCGTGATTTTATGGCCTCGTACCACGAAGCTGACAAACACAATAACATAAATTCACGTTACTGCAGGTTTCGCTCCCGTGCGACGCACCGTTTTATAAACACACCGGTCGGTGAATGGCCGGCTCGCGCGACAGACCGTTACTCCACACGGTCGGTGTCTAACGCCAGGTGACACAAAACAACCCCAAATCCCGACCTTTTCAGTGCCAGACAAACGCTGACATTTATTTACCCCCGTCTATGTGGTGCTTCGCCGTTAGCCGCACGGAACGGGTCGGATCCGACGCCGTCCGTGACGCTCGCGAGGCAAGCGGGAAACAAACGGTGACGGTTCCAGCGCGTACTTACGCTCGCCCGGGACGCTTCCCCGCTTCGTCCTCCACCGTAACCTGTTTATCCTCAAACGGTGGGTCCGAGATTTGGCAACCTCACCCTTCGTCCCGCAGCCATCTTTCTCCTCAGATTCCTCAGACACACCCACGCGCACGGGACGCCGTGACGTCACTCCGGTGGGCGGGGCGAGGCGGCGAGCGTCGGTCGTTCAGATCCGAGCGCCACCGCCGGCGAATTGACGAAATGGCGTCTTCAAGATCCTCTTCTTCTTCTTGTTCAACAGGCATTTACTCCTTAAGCGGCATTACCACCACCGTCTGTACGTCTTACGAACTGCACACACGTGGACCTTCGTCTTCGGACCCGTCGGAAATCAGGCGTCAGGTGTGTGTTCAGCCCTTCCGTGATATAATCTCCCAATGAACCTTTCTGACGGATGGCAAACTGTTGTTTTGTGACACCAGTTACGGTGCTTCTCCTTTTCTTTTTATATCTTCCAATAGTTTCTTTTCCCGGTGTAGATTCTGCAGTAAATAATGTCATTATTTGTGACTGCCATCCGCATTCAGACAGACTGCTGAGTACAATAATTTACAATATCATTGAATATAATTTATTAAAACTCTCCTTACAATTAAAAACACAAATGAATTAATTAAATATCATTTTTATCATGTTTGGTGGATCATCGTAACAAGCACAGCACGTTCCTGTTGTCGTATTAGTTTAGTGCGTTCTGATTGGTTCATACAGTTTGATTAGACAGGAAGTAAATCCTGGATCATGTGGGATCTCTGGAGAAACGTTGCCATAACCACAAGCATCACAAGCATCACCTGTATTGTACGGGTGGAGATGCTTGTTGTTATGACGAGAGAGATATGTGGTCAAACAATGGTTGTCTCCATTTAAGTTGACACCAGCTACATAGACGATGATGCCTAAAAGACACATTAAATAACTGCAAAAAATTAAATTAGCCAGTTACTTGCTTAAGTTTTTAGTAAATATTGAACATGAACACAAATCGTTGGGCAAGACTTTTTGCATGGCAACGCATGAACAAGGATGGCGAACAGGGAGAGAATAAAGGACAGGAATCAAATGAGAAGAAGAAAGAGGAGACTATAAAAATAAAGTGAGTCTTTTCAAAATATTTTGTCATCACATTTGTTACTTTAACTTTATAATATTTCTTGTAATGGTTTATTCAGTTTAAGTCACACAATGTTACTAAATAATGAATATTTTTGGCTGTTTGAAATGGTAATAAAAATACCTTCTCTAGCAATGAAAACTAAAACAATGTCCTGATCTGATATCTAATCCCTCTTCCTAAGGTGGAAAGATTGGGTCGTTGATCCGTCAGAAGAGTTTTACTACACATGGTTGCAAATCATGATTCTTCCTATTTGCTACAACTGGGTCATTATAATATGCAGGTACAAAACCCACCAATTTACATGCAGTACAAACAATTTAAATAACCTCAATCTAATTCATTTTAAACACTAAATAGAAAGGAATCAGATAAGTTTAAAGTGTTTACATTTACAGTAACACATACTGATGTTTCTAAATATGGAAACAATGAAAAAGGCTGGAGGTATTATCAAGACATTACAGTAGTTTATTGGCCATGATAATTTTTGCATATTCTGTATAAATACTGTATAGGCACTTATTAAAACATACATTTATATTGCGAAAAGGACGTGTTTCTATGACATTGAGAGGACGTATTTGGCAGCATGGCTCACCCTGGACTATATCTGTGACTTGGTTTATGTGTTTGACACAGTAATCGGATTTCGTACAGGTAGGTGGGCAACTTATTTTGTTCTTAAAGTTGTTGTAAAAAATATATATAATATAACAGTTAATAAAAATTTGATCACAAGAGTAAGATTTTTGACTACAAGTAAAAGAATCAAATTGCTTTCCACAGGTTTTTTGGAGCAAGGCATCCTGGTGCGAGATTTGTCCCGTTTAAAGACGCGCTACATGCGCTCCTCTCGCTTCAAGTGGGACATCGCGTCCCTGCTTCCCACGGACTTGCTTTACCTGCGCCTTGGAATCCACACACCTATCGTCCGGGTCAATCGCTTCCTGCGCACGGGTCGTTTAAACGAGGCGTTGGACCGCATGGAAACGCGCACGTCCTACCCGAACACCTTCCGTGTAGCCAAACTGATGCTGTACATCTTCGTTCTCATCCACTGGAACGCCTGCGTCTACTTCTCCCTTTCCAACTACATAGGTTTCGGTGCGGATCCCTGGGTCTATCCCAACATCTCAGAACCTGGTTTTGGTTCCACCAGACGCCAGTACTTCTACAGCTTCTGGTTTTCGACCCTCATTCTCACCACGGTGGGCGACACGCCGCCGCCGGAGCGCGAGGAAGAGTATCTGTTTCTGATCGCCGACATGTTGATAGCGGTGCTGGTGTTTGCATCGGTGGTGGGCAGCATGGGGGACGTGATATCCAGCCTGCGTGATCGTGACAACGTGTTTTTCCCCAACCACGAACTCGTGAAAGGTTACCTGCGCAGCCGGCGCATCAGCAAAGAGCTGCAGAAACGGGTCAATGACTGGTACCAGCATCTACACATCAACAAGTGAGACTTATATCTTCTTAAATTAACCAAAATGTATTTTGATGTATTTGCAATATTTATTTATTCAAGCCATAACAACGAGGCACATTCTGGAAAGACATACTGGTCTCTAGTATGCATGACTGCTGTTTTTATTAATTTACATGTATGTATATAGTTAGTTAGTTAGTTAGTTGGGTGGTTGGTTAAACCAAACAGTTCTAAAACCACTAAAACACCTTCATTTCAGGCTGTTTCTTTCTCATCCATTAACCGTTTTAAATGTTAATTTCCAACCATATCAATGTCGTCAACAGAAAAATCACACGAGAAAATGAGATTCTTCAACATCTTCCCATCACACTTCAGACAGCGACTGCAGTCAGCGTTCATCTGCCCACTCTGTCCAAAGTCACCATCTTCCAGAACTGTGAGAACAGTTTGTTGGAGCAGCTGGTGCTAAAACTCACCCCACAGGTCAGAAAACATGCGGCACACCTGGAGAGTTAAAGACTGACATTAAGGCCGGTTGAACTTGGACACGTGTTGTGCTGAAACTCATTTTTTATTGTTATGTTTATTGTGTCATAAGTGTGTGCAAACTCTCTGTAGGTGTACAGCCCAGGCGAGTACGTTTGCAAGAAGGGTGATGTAGGACATGAGATGTACATCATTAAAGAGGGGAAGCTGGCTGTGGTGGCAGATGATGGAGTCACTCAGTTTGCTGTCCTGGGGGACGGAAACTTTTTCGGAGAAATTAGTATCTTGAATATCAAAGGTATGATAAATGATAGATGACAATTCAGTACAAGAATCCATATTTACACCAACAGAATTATGGAGTACTTTTTAAGTGATTTAAAATGGTTTAAAATACTCAAATCCTTCCACAGCAAAAATAAAACTTTTTAATGTCTTTTGATGGCTTGTAAAGAATTCAGTTCTTATAAAATAAATAAACATTGACGTGTTAAAGATTTCTCAGTGCAACTTAAATTTATCACAACCCTCACAGGTAACAAATCAGGCAACAGAAGAACAGCCAATATTCGCAGCATTGGTTACTCAGATCTGTTCAGCCTGTCCAAAGAGGACCTCACTGAAACACTGCTCGAGTTCCCTGCCGCCAAGCGTCTGTTGGAGGAAAAGGGTCGTCAGATCCTAACGAAGATGGGCATGCTGGAAGAAATGAACGAAGGAGAGGGAGAGGTGGAGAAAACCGAAGACAAAGTGAATCGCTTAGAGGCCAGCCTGGAGTCCCTGCAGACCAAACTGGCTCGTCTGATAGCCGAACTGGAGTCTAGTGCCCGGAAAATGATGTACAGAGTGGAACAACTGGAGGTGCAGACGGAAGGATGGGAGGGAATTGTGGCGGAGGGAGCGCAGGGAGAGATGGAAAACCAGGTAAAGGAAAGGGAGGTTGGGGATGGAAAAGGGGAAGGAGAAAAGGAAGATGAGGAAAAGACACTGGTGGAGGGGGAGAGAGGAGAGGGTGATGGAGGAGAGATGAGCCAGGAAGAAAAGGAGAAGGAAATGGGAGGAAAACGGATGAGTGGCAGAGAGAAAGAGGAGACGGGAAAAGAGGGATAAAGATTGAAAAATATCAGGGTAAGAAAATATGTAAAATACATCTCTGTGTACGTTAATATGCACCTGAGAAAACCTAGCATGCATATAAAAACAATGTGTACCATTGTAAGCATTTCTGTGTGGAATATTAAAGAATTATGTGTACAATATGAGAGCTTTATACAGTTTAATAATGCTGTGAAATATTAATTACATATTTTTATTGACATATTATTGAACTAACAATGCAAACATAATAATTTCATGTTCAGTATATTGCTATCCGCACCGAACAGCAGGAAATCAAGGCTGTTAATAAAGGTGTAACCGCCTCTATCCAGACGCTAGGTGGCAGCACATACTCCACTTTAACTAGGTCGAACCGTGGACCTCAGAGGAGAAACTGACCATCAGTTTCGAGGTAAAATGTCTGATCATTTTCATAATTGATCCGCTTTAGATTCTGTGTCGAATGTGTGTCTGTGACTGAGAGGTCCATTGAAACTGGAAAGCGGCAGTCAATTGTCAATAGGCTGAAATGCAGATTATTGCAACGCTCAAGTCCACTACATTTGGCAACTCTGAAAATGTTCATTTTTTGTTGTTGAAAGCTTCTAAATTTATAGTGTTATAGTGCATTTTTTTGCAGTACCATATTGTTAAGTGCTTTGAATTAAAATGCATACGCAGACCTAAATGTGTTTGAAATAAGGTTTGCAAAATAGAAAACTGTCACTCAAGACGTATTTGTTGTGGACTGTAAGGAATTTCAGCATGATGTTAGCAGCGTCTATGAGTGTCATTAATTGCAAAAGCAAAACCCAGCTCTTGTGTTTCTGACACCCTGTGATGATTCCTCAGAGATGAGTGTGTTTGTTTATGAAGACATCACAGACTGTGTGCATGTCTTGTCTTGCTCAATAATAAATCAGTTGAAATATATGAAATGCAGAAACCGCTTAATGTTCTTTTTCTTTCTGTTTGCCTTTCTTTGCAGTAGTGCTTTATCAGGGCCTGTCTGAACTTCCCTCCTGTTTTGGGTCCTGCTGTGGTACCAAATTACCAGACCCACCACTGGGTGTAGAGTTGACCCACTAGTGACCTCAGTGGTGGTCAGTTGTGACCGCAGGTTAGTTTGTCAGTAACGTTGACTGCACCAGTAGTCGGCCTTTAAGTGTTATCTAGGAAAGCAGCAAAAAAAAGCCAAACAGAAGATTAACATTTTTGAAATAAGTTTTAATGACATTTAAAGTCATGATGTAATTTGGGAGAAAACTGATTTTCGAAAGACTGAAGCACTGTCATGAAATTGTCACAAGAAGCACTATCAAAAAACATCTGCCCATTTTAATCTGTTTAATATCACTTCAAATCGTAAGTGATTTAACAAAATGTGCAACAGCATTTGATATTTAATGCAAAAATGCATATAATGCACATTATTTAGGCATTTTGAACAGCAAAAACAATAATTATTAATATTATAGCTTCTTCAATTGAGAATGGATTTCCGCTTCCTTCTGCCTTCAAGAAGAAATAAATTTTGTATTCAAATGATATATGTTCAATCTTTTGGTACATCTCGATGAGATTTCGCAGGTGTTTGAGAAAGACGTACAAACGTAAACTGTGGTGTTATTGCTTTAGCCGTCCAGATGTTCTCAGCCAAAAGAGGCTCGATATTCAATAAAACTACAATTACGGGAGACGCAAAATCATCTGGAAAAGAATATCTGCAAAGAAAAATTACCCAATGTGTTTATAGAACAGAAATGATAGATATGTTTTAACGTTTGCTTAAGATAGCAGAATATTGCATCATGTTGTGTCTCCACCTCTACAGTTTTGGCTGATGGTGTTTCTCAGGTGTTTATTTCAGTCGCTGGAAGTAACTGACCACTCTCTTTAGCCAATTTTTTAATTTTTCGCCCGTCAATCACAATCTGTCATGGATTATGTCAATTTAAAGCGTATAATTCTACATCAACAACCCGAGAAACGCAGCAGGCCCGGACAACACAGACTCGAGCAGATGGCACATAATTGCTTTGAGGTAGAAACAGGGCGTCCATTTTACGGGTCTCGCGGGACTCCATCATAGTGCTCTTGTGAAAATACAGGTGCGTTTGTTTTTGTTTATCTTTCCCTCTAATCAAAGTATTGCCATGATCATTGGAAAACTGTCAGTTTAGAGTGTCATAATTCACACCGGGGACATCAATTCAAGCGCCACTTATGCCGGAGACTTGATGCATATTATGCATGCGGGCGAACCATGGAGGTTAACCCTTCTCACAAACCGCTCCACGATTGGAGCAGGAGTTCTCTATAAATAGCCAATTTTAAGTTGTGATCATACCACCAGCCAGAGAGACAATGGAGCAGGTGTTCAAATTCCTCAAAATGAATTCTACCCACAATACACAGCTTTAGAGGTGTAATATGTACTATAATTTCATTTATGCAGTTATGAGCTGATTGGCAAGTGTGTGGCGTGAGTTTGCTGCTAAGACAGATAGAAGGGAATCATTTGTCTCATTAAATGTAAATACAAATCCAAAAAAATTCAGAATGTGAGAAAACGTAGGAATATGAAAGCGGTTGTTTTTTTTGGTGTCTTTTGAGGTTATTTAAGTTTGAGGCAAGGTAACTTAACAACCAAGTTAATTAATTAAGTTTGTCTGCGCTTTCAAAGAAGATGGGTCAACAAACTCAATGGTGACATTTACAATATTTTCTTTTAATTACTCTAAGTGAAGATCTGAAAACATCGTAACATCCAGAGCAACTCACACTCATGGAGAGATATTTTAAACAAATCCCCGGGCGTCTTTAGTTGGCGGTCCGTCACCTTCAACATTCATACAACACTGACTGCATCTGTGCCGTCCCAAATGCCACAGTGTGTGACTTTTTGGCATTATAACCATACAGCTTCCAGACTCCTAGCACACTTTCCAGAGACATTCACACGTATAGTAATTGGTTGGCAATTTTCGGTGACATGAGCGACAGCGACTGTTGGCACTGTGATTTGGATGTGTTTAGTGCTGCAACCAAGTTGGGAAAAGTTGAACTTTATGCAAATGAGCAGTGATGCAATGTAGAGACTGCCAATAGCAGTGAATTAGAGCATGAGATTAGAGCACATGTGATCCATCTCCTCTGAGATACTGTAGTCAAGTGACGGCAATTCATGCATTCATAATCGCTCATCTTGTTATGATATGATGCATTAAGCATTCCTGCAATTTATATACAGACGTTTGTCCTACAGAATGTTTAGTGCCAGGAAACTGATTTCATCCAATTAGAATCACTTCTGATTTTTATTACCAAAACATCCCTTTTGCGATCAGATTTATGGCTAAGTTTGTGTAGCCCGTCAACGTTGACCAATGCACGTTATTACAAAACAATGCTCTTCTGCACGGCCTCTGTTGATAGAATTGCTGTGTATGTGAACATCAAAGTCACTTTAAGACAAGCTAAGTGTCTTGGTTTCCATCTTGGCAGTGCCTCTGGGCAGCTGTTTTCTAACAACACAACAGTCATGCAAGTATCAGCCTCTATTTATGTATAATGAAAAACTAAATTCACCAAATCAGTTTGTCTAGACTGTGTTTCAATAAGATGTTTTAAATATGTGGCCAATTGCTTTATGCTGTGGACTCATAAGCTCAAACAGGTTGAATGATACGTTAAATGCATTTTTAAGAGAATTGTAAGATTTGCTTTAAGTTTATCGCTAAATTAAATTGCATTTGTTATCATAGATGCATAAGTGCAAACGATTGATTCGTTTTTACTTAACAAACGGCTGCATGTTCTCAGCATTTTACAACCATTTTTTGCATTGCACTATTGTTTGATACGTAAACTATAAAATGATATTGTCATAATTTATCATTAATGGAATAAAAACTCCTAACTCCATTAAGGGACCGCACACACTTGATGTACAGGTCTGGGTTTAGCCTATCCAAGCCTAGAACATTTTCTTCTAACTGAATATGCAGAAACCGGCTCAGGTGGTCAATTTAAAGATGAATGGCTCTGAGATGCCGCAAGGAATGCACCGGAAATGGGATAGGGCATGAATTCCAAACAAGCTCTGTAGAGATTGGCGGTGCTGTATAATACCTTTCTCTTTTTTATCAAACTAATAAATTACAGCCCATCTCTCTGATAACTAGAGAGAGAAAGTGCTCGATTTAGACCCCAGATGTGACCCAGGGTTACCTGGCAACTGGACAAGCTCAGGAAGAGGAAGAGGAAAAAATAAAACGTTGAGATATCCTTGGCTGGCAGAATGAAAGCGAGAGGGAGAGCAGTATGGAAGTGTGCAGCAATGACCTTTCATTTTCACCATAAGCTCCTTTTGTTGAAATCTCTGCATCAAATGTGGCAGATTTTAATGTGTGTTCCATTATGGGACGACGTAACGTGTTGCTGTCGTGTCTGTTGTCTAACGGCGTACGGCGACAAGCTCAAATCATGTTGCTCAAATCGATATTGGCTGCATTTGTATATTATATATATTTATGCCTGTAGATTAATATTGGCACTTTTTTCTCTCATTCTCTGTGTTTCCCCTTGAAGGTAATGCAGTATTTACTGCTATTCATATCCACTGGTGCATGTTTAGTTATGTTGGAAATTGCAGCTGCTAGATACACATGTTGCCTGAAGCCTGTGAGAACACAACAACACTTGTAACATGCAAGCTGGAGTCTATGAATATTTTTAAACATTTAAACAATGCATTTATATTTATACATTATATTTTTTCATTATACATTTATATTTTAAATATTACAAAGCAATACTGTGGAATACCTTGTATTTAGCTGATGTTATGCCTTACTGGATATACAGTGATAATTTAGTGTTTGTGCATGTGTTTGCATTTATATCAGTCTTTTATATGGACATAATTTAGAAAAATGTATGTGGATTTAACCCATTTATTATTCTTAACTATCAGACACTCTTTTCTCTCTTTTTAAACAGCTAGATGTTGTTGACAATTGTTTCTCTGAGCAAATAAATAGATAGTATAAATGCAAGCAAAGGTGTTTTTCCAATTAACTGGCATTCAAAATCTCAAGAGAGAGCCAATTAGGGTTGTGGACTTTGAGCAGTCTTGTCCAGACACGCTGTAGCCTGACGGTATCACAGACACACAAAACACCAGCCCTGTGTTTTCTCACATCGGGAAAATTCTGCATCTTAGACCCTCAGCGCCTGCAGGACATGACCTCTCGCTCTCTTTCACTCCGCCTGTCTCTCTCACTCAGACTCCCAAGGTACGTTGTAGATTTCACTTTACATTCGGCAATGATCACCCAATTTACATCTTACTTTTCTCCCCTAGGCATCATTACCACGGCAACCTGTCCCTACAGAGGCAAAAGGAAAACAAGACTCGTATATTTTCATCATAAATACGCACAACACACACAGCATTTTAGCTTACGCCACATCCCTCAGAGATGTCTGAACTACAGCCATTAAATAGTGCAAAAAAGACCAGCGCAGACCAATCGTGTGACAGCTGATCCGTATTACAGCGTAAGATAGAAGAAAGAAGCGTCCAATCAAAACACTCAGTCACCTGTATGAAGAAGTGGACAATGAAACTGGAGTTGGGTGGAGAAAGATGGGGGGGGAGGGGTCTTCATCACAGGGATTGCCACTCTTCATTAGAGGCATGATTATGGTTGTAGAGGAACGGCCCAGGGGAAATAGTGTGATTTTTGAGGTGAAAGAGGCAAATGAATTGAATGAGAAAGAAAGAAAGAAAGAAAGAAAGAAAGAAAGAAAGAAAAACACATACACATCATTTGATCTGAAAAGAGGAAGGATAGAAAGTAAGGAAAGAAAGAATATGGTAGCACATCATTTATTCTGAAAAGTGGAAGGAAGGATAGAAAGTAAGGAATATACATTTTGAAAGAAAGAAAGAAATACACATACACATCATTTGATCTGAAAAGAGGAAGGATAGAAAGTAAGGAAAGAAAGAAAGAAAATGGTAGCACATTATTTATTTTGAAAAGTGGAAGGATAGAAAGGAAATACATTTTGAAAGAAAGAAAGAAAGAAAGAGGTCACACTGGCAGCTGCTATTACAGGCCTCCTCAGGCAAGACACCAGTTCCTCATATCCATGTGTCCACTCTACTCCCGTCACCCACAAACACACACGGTCGCACAGACAGACATGACAGAAACGAGACATGATGTGAATGCAGAGAGAAAGCTAACACAGCGGGGCAGGGCGAGTTCACATCTGCAAATACTCAACTTTAGACTGTAACACAGGTACGCAGGCACATCAGTATACTGTGTGGACAACTTTTATTTGTACACACATTCTCATTACACATTGCCTTTAGGAACACGGATGTCAGCAATCTGTGCGTCCCGTGTCACCTTTTTATATCCGTTTCTTGCTAAGAGCACTGCAGCGCTTCAGTTTATTTTCTGCCTAGTCACACCGGTGACAACACATTTGATCGACAGAGTTATACTGCAAACCCAAGAACAAATACTGTAGACATATTACTGTAAATATAATATTATGGTAAATATACCAGCAGCAAAGACA
>JBAJNP010001512.1:0-30871 GCA_036877545.1 Yasuhikotakia modesta
ACCAATCACAAACGAGATGGCACAACCACATGATAATGACTGTAAAACAGTCAACAACCATTGCACTCACCCTTCACCCTCATAAGCACTGATCAGAAAGCAAACGACATAACAGCAAAATTACTATTGCAATCAAAATGTGGACAAAATAAAGCAAGTTTCTATCATTAAGAGCATAACACGATAAAAAAAAAAAAATCAGGAAACCATCAAAGCAAGAGGAGTAGCACAAATCCTTTAGACTTAATGTTTATCATGAGGCCACGTGTGGTTAGGAGTAATCGCTGAAATTGCTTTTAAACTGGTTTAGAGAAAAGTTCCTCACTGCTTTTTTGCTTCCTCAAACTTCAGAATGAGTTTCCTCAGTCCGTTGCCCTTGAAGCCCTGATGGTGGGCCGCAGGGGCCCCTGTGGTCACCACATCATACGTGCGATCTGTGGAGAAGATCAGATCACTCAGAAACTGCTCAGATGTTCCTGCAGGACTAAACTGACAGAAATCTCTCACCGTAGCCGGACTCGCCCTGCACCCTCATCCTCTGAACGTGGAGGTTTGTAGGCATGAATTCTAGTTTTTTCTCTCCCTTCAGAGTGCTTGATTTGAAAGAAGGACCTGAGAAAAAACATGCAAGAAGATTCAAACACATTGAAGGTGAAGCTGGGGTAGAAATTCACAATTCAGGATTAATTATATTACTACAGTACATTATGTAGCTTTAAAAACACACAGAGGAATCTTCATAGTAGAGTGGGCCACACCACACTGACCTTTGTATTCGTGTAAATTACTGAGGGTCTCCTGATAGGTCAGAATGATGGTCTGGTACTGAGTGATGATCTGTCTCCTCAGGTTCTCCCAGCAGGGTGACAACTCGCCCAGTTCCTCCAGCTCACACACCCTGACGAAAGAATGAATGGTGCTTGCTAATGGTGGTACTATGCATTTGCTAATGTGGTTTACAGGCAATTGCTGTCAGTGCATTAGTTCATGGTCCCAGCAAGTGAAAGGAATTTACCGGGCAGCATCTTCCTCCAGCAGTAGCTTGACAAACTGTCTGGGTATGTGCAGAGACAGCACGCTCTCCGCCATCTGCTCCAGCACTCGCAGGTGGTTTCCGTCAGTGGTGGGGAACCGGTACATCCGTGAAATAGTGCCTCCAAATACTGCAATGAGTCAATCACTCAGTTAATCAATGAGTCAGTCAGTCACTCAGTCACTCACTCAATGAGTCAGTCAGTCAGTCAGTTTGTTTGCTGAATTGTGATTGGTCCTCTGCTTTTTGTGTTTTTGCATACTAAATTGTGATTGGTCTTCCTGACATATATTATAAGCTTTACATTGTACAGTTACTAGTAGCTGATTTACACTGAGCCACTAAAACAGCATTCTTCTGTTGCCCTGCTATTCCAAAGCAGGAAATGTAAATCCAGTTACACAACTGATTTACTCAGAGTATTTACTGCACTATAAATAACAGCTTTTGTGTTAACAATCACATGGACAGGTCACTTTCAGAGCAAAAATGCTATAGAGGCCCATTGATTTTGCTCATTTTGCACATTTTGCACATTTAGAAATAAACAGCTGCCTTTAGATGCAATATAGAAAATGAAACAAAAAAAAATGATGGCATTTGAGGTGATGGTTTAGACACTCACCTGCCTTTAACAGGCTGTCTTTACAAAGGGAGGCAGATTTTGCTTTGACTCCCATGGATTCAGTCAGACTTTCATCAACTGGTAACACCATCTGTGAGATAAATTTAAACATTTAGCTGAGTCATTAACAAACAGAAAAAACAACACAAAATGCAAATTAGCAAACTAACTGTATAATTATGTACCGTTCCTGTGGGCTAGCAAAATAATTAGGGTTGTCAACTCAATAAAAATAGCAATTAATATATTAAAATATTTAATAAATATTTAATATTAAATGTAACAGTTTTAACTGGGTAGCCATTTAGCTGTATTCCTGCATTTAAATACAAGAATAGCAACCTATTCACTACTACCTCAGCTGTAGTAGAGTAAAAAATACTGTGTACCAGCTCTTACCCTGCCATTAACTGTGTCTGAACGTGCCAAGGGGGCTCGCTGGTCTTTCCTCTCGTCCATCTGCCACGCAATGACCGTGATGTTACCCATCCGCTCGCTCTCTGCTGACCTGAGTCAGTACAATAATGTAAACAGACTACAGACTTACTACAGTGAGACCCTTTGCACTGAGCTTTATGCTTTATGCTTTATATGACATACCGCAGCATAAGGTGCAACCTGTGGTGTTTGTCTTGAAGCAGTTCCTTAACCGTAAACATAGCCGAACCAAGCAGGTACATCTAATGACACAAGACAGACTGGGCTTAGGTTTATATGGCTTAATGTTAAACATGGAGCAGAAGTTTAAAAATGATGGTTTCAGTCTTACCGTCCCCTGTGAGCGGTCTTTCACATCATAGACAGACAGTTTGATCTGAGTCTGTTGTGTAATCAATGAGTCCTGGAAGAATGCAATACTGCTCAAGAAGATGGGGTTACTGGTGCCCTAAAAAACGACAACGTGCAATTCTTGCATGAAATGCGCCATGCAGAATGCACAATATGTGAAATCTAGGATTCACACGTCAAGCCTCACTTCTATAATCTCAGTCTGAGCGTGTTTGGTCCAAAACGCCTGAGGAGGTGTGGTGCAGCTGACTGCCACGAAGCTGCTGGGCTTGCGGTCCAGTGATTGCGTGACCAGCTCACTGCATGCTGGGAAAAAAAGAGGGAAAATTCAGACAAAGTTCTTATTGAATACTGAAATATGGCATATGACGAATAACGCAGTGTGGCAAAATGTAATCAAAGTATTGTGTGTATTCCATTACAATGAAGAAATACAAGCGGATGTCAGACAAAACACAGTGCCTGTACTACAATGCAAATATTTGTGATAACATCCCTTAGATAAGCTGTGTAAACATTTTTTACATGTGAACCAGGAGGGTATGGCTAATAAACTGTTTGTTTCCTTTACAGGATGCAAATCCAAACATCGCTTGAATGAGATGACATCAGCATTGGTGGAACTGTATTACAAATTCACATATTACTTATAAAACTAAGTAATTTACGAAAAATTACATTATTAACTGTATCACCCATTACTCACCCAGGCTGAACTCAAGCACAGGTTCATCAGGGTCCTGACTGTTTCCTAAACTCATGCAAAACACAACAGTTATTCTGAGAAGTTGAGAGTGTGAGAACTAAAGGCCTATTCACACTTAAAATGACAACTTGCTGCAGCAATAAATATAACAGCATCTACAACAGCAGACAGTATTGCTATATTTAGCAAACCCTTTAAATTCTAATGGATTTTGCTTAGCAAATGTTTAATGATTTATGATTGATCAGCTGGAAAATAATAGTTCTTTTGTTCCTTTATAGTTGAATATATTTATATAGTTTAAAAAACTTCTGAAGATTTAAAGACATAACACATGTAAATGTAACGTAAATACCAAATTTCTTAGTTCTTATCTAAATGTAAACTATTTCTCCACCTGCTAATGCCAAGCCCATCATCTCAGAGGACAGATCAAACGTATTGGCTCGGTACACGGACCACGGCCTGTGGCGTGGACTAGAGCGTGGACTGGAGCGTTCTCTAACCGCCATCTTGTAAGAGTTTCTCCTTTGCTCCCAGTTACGTATCTGGTAAAATTTTTATGTTTCTGCAGAATCTAAAAGCTGAAACAAGAACAAAAATGAACAAAATGGATGAGTCAACTTTTGTGCCAACAGTTGTTAGACTGAGACATAATCGGCTATTTATTATCAGCTATAAATTGTCTCCTAGTTTATGACTGGATATTTCATGGTAAAAGGTTTAACAGGAAGTTGTTAACCTTCTATGGAATATGCAAAGAGCAATTCTTTGGCATTTGTTTGCTAACCATCTGACACACTACTGTTATACTATTATGAGCGAAATGAAAACTTTCCAGTAACCAATAGATTTGAAAAAAATGTAACTAAACTACAATTTTATTTTTATAGTTATTGAGTCCAACAATGACTAAAATTAAATAAAATGACTTAGTTTTTGCAGTATATTATTAGGTTTGATACCTTTATCAACCCATTTTTACACAAACGGGTCATGTTACAGATTGTGCCTATTTGCCCTGCTGCAATTAGCCACAACCAAATGTTTGAGGATTTGTATTTGATAAAAATTCCAGAACGCTAAATCTGGATCACAATTCAATTTCACTCTCTTTGCTTGAAACTCGGTGTGAACTCAGCTCAGACCTGCTGAAATATAACCAAGCATCATGTGATCCTGTCTCAGAAGGAAGGAAACAGGTTGAATGTTCATCCCACGTATTCAGTGGCGGATGGAGGGTTTTGGCTGTGGTGTATGTGGAGCAGCAGGCAGTGGGCAGCAGTCTGGGGCTGAAGGGGTGGACGACTGACTCAGCCACCAGCATACACAACCTGCAACCCACCAGCCATCCATCTGCCTGTTATAGTTTAACACACAACCTAGAAATAGATCTTAATGAACAACACATTTATCATAATGTGTTCACTGCATCAAGAATATAAATTTCCATCATCAAAACAGTCGGCGACCATAAACTGTGGCAGTTGGTGTCCGATAGTTTCCACACTCACAAACATTTCACACACATTAACTGCCAGTTGACACTACTTCATTTTCAAGAATTATTTTTCAAATACACTCATGGTGTTTGTATCACGTCATTATTATATTAGCTGCTCTATGATTTTTACCAGACGCAGTCACAGATTAAAACACGCCCCCTTTTTCCAAAACACCGCCTTCCAAATACATGCACACACTTACAGACACTGTAAAATGTGAAGTAGTGAAACTAAGACAAAAACGGACAATGTTATGACTTGCAAACTGGAGATGTTTTAGTGGGGGATTATAAGGGAATTTTATAAGGGAAAAAGTGTTCCAGTGAACATTGTTAGTCAGGAAAAGAAATCTACTCTACATCAAACACTGACTAAACGAAATCATGATCTTTATAGTAAATATAGCTGTTATAGTAAATATCAGCATGGCTGTGGTTCTGCTGTAGACACAAAGCTGCAGATAAAATAAAACTCTCAAATGCTCAAGTAATATATAGATTCTATACACACAGTTAATATGGAGTAAAGGCATTAACAGTAACAGTTCATTTTGTTTTTCATAGTTAGTTTCTGACCTTCCTGCTTAATCAGGATGTGTGACTTTCTCCTCAGAGCTTTCAGCCACTCTCGGTTAACATACCACTTTAGTTTGTATAAGAAAACAAGAGCTCCTAAATTTCTACTTACTCTCTTAGACAGCATTGAGAATAACTGAGAGCAAATGGAGACGTCTGCTTCTCATTTTTGTCCTGAGAACTTGGGGTAATCTTACTGTTTTTCTCATGTCTCAAACCAAACACATGCCAGAGATTTGGGTATAAATCCAAAAATTTTGTCCCTCTTGTTGTCTGTTCTCCCTCCATCCCTCAGTTTATTTCATTGATGTTATTTTTTACAGTAATATAGCAGAATAGTTCTGTATTCTAGCTAACACAGCTAAGAATAAACACTATGATAAAAAATGTAAGATGCCAATGATGGCTCTAGATACCCCCTCCCCTTTATCTTCATGTTGGCCCATCGTTTTTACAGTGTTTTTCACACTCTGCACTCAAACTCCTCCACCCAAAACAGATCAAAGGAAACACCCAATGAAAATGGAAAGTGTTTCACTCATAGACTAACACACATGCATGCACACCCATTTTGAAATGCTAATCATAAATAAGATAAACCATAAATAGACTAATGCATTTCCTAATGAAGTGTTGAATGAAAAGTTTCAATGGCAATTTCACATTCATTTATTAAACTAAAAGATAAAGTAAATGCTAACACATGCCACACATGCCACAAAAATCAAAGCTTTAATTTTGGCTTAATCTGACATTTATTTAATCTTTGATTTGATCTGCAATTACATGAAACTGTAATTAAAACTGTCATAATATACAGTAATAACCAGCTATCTTCTAGTGAGTCATTGTCTGGGTGAAAACAGGATTTATGATCTTCTTTCATCTGTTTCCTCTTTCATTTCTCATAAGTATCGTTGTAACTCTATGAATCCATAGAGTTTCCAATCCAGTCTCTATGACACTAAACTGCACATTGAGAAGAGTGTATATTCTGTGTTTACATTTAAGGCTTGAATTCAGATCCACAGAATACAAGGTTTTGTTATAGGTAGCTATTGCCTGTACTGCCAAGAGAAAATCCATTAACTTTGTGACAACTGGACCAAGAACAAGTGGATCATGTGTGTGGCAAACCTATTATTTTACACAGCACAACATCAGATGTTTTTAAAGGCCGGTAAGCATCTCTTGTTGTGAGAGGCATTAACTAGATACAAATAATATACTACTAAAAGTCACATCATTGTTCACATCAAGCCTGAGTTCACTGGTTTATATAAATCTACTAAAACTTTGTAAACAAAAAAGTTTAGTGTCATCTGTTACAGAATAGCTCAACAATACAATTCAGCTTGAACCATCAAAAATAAAGGATGTTGTAATAAAGTCAAATAAAATTTTGTATAAATGCATTACTTCAAGTGTTACCTGTGAGTTTGTCATCGGACCTTCATCAGACTTTTAATCCAGGTGCTGTTAAATGTATTGACAATGCCAACAGACCACAGTCTTATCATCAGACCAATCACCAGCTAAGTAAACATCACAGTCAAACGTTCAGCATTCACTTACGTTAGGAGAAATAACTATAGGGCCTGACTCTTAAAGAAACCTTATGGTTGCCAATGTACTATGTATATGAACAACCAATATGATTGGCTAATTTTGAATAAACAAGAACATTATTAAGTCATCTGGAAACCACATACGTCAGCTTAAAGAATATCTCACTACAGCCTATTGAAAACGCGTTGACGCATTTATGACGAAATACAAAGCGTGATGACGTGCGCACAGACAGCCGCGTCCACCGTTATGCGCTATAATAACATCATGAACATTTAGAAATAAAGCGAGATGTTAAGTATTTCTCACAATTTCTCGCATCACACCACAACTGCACATCCAGTTATACTGATTCCTAGTTTATTGCTTTATGACATCGATTAACGACGTATTGACAAACGACAAAAACGCATCATTAGCTTTCCTAAAGAAACAGCGCGGACATCGCTTACGTTTCAGTCACCGATATACTCCATGTTTTTAAGGTTGCGTGCGCGTCACTGTTTTCATACACAACGATCTCCGCAATTCTTCCACTTGCTCTGCATTCTGGACTCGCCCTGTAGTGGCGTCATCACGTATGACGTCAGACTGCTTTCTCTCATTGTCCCGCCTACTTATCCTTTAATACGCTTCACCAAACACGTGAAGGTTTGGAAAACATAAAATTGGATAAGATATATGAAAGCTTTACACGAGCTTCTGTCAATTTATTAATATACACATACAGTTGTTGTTGAAAGCGGTTGTTCACTGCCATCTAGTGCTTACAGCTGAAGGTCTAAAATGAAGTTGAATTTTTGTTTAATAACACATCTCCATGCAACATTGTTTATTGTGCATTATTGCGTATATATTTATAGTTTTTTATTTTAATTATTGCAGGTTTGGTCCTTTGTTATAATTCTGAAACGTTTATAAGCAAGTATTATTAGTTATATCAGTTAGGAGATGCATTTGCACAAGTTGTTTATAACTTGATGTGAGGATCAATTTCAAATTTCTAATTCTGTGTAAAATTATTTCATTATTGTATTAATTCTGATAACAAATCCAATACTAAACACAGGTGTTTAAACATTCCGCTTAAACTTCATGTCCTGAAACTACATGACCAGAT
Organism: Yasuhikotakia modesta; assembly: GCA_036877545.1. Taxonomy (NCBI): domain Eukaryota; kingdom Metazoa; phylum Chordata; class Actinopteri; order Cypriniformes; family Botiidae; genus Yasuhikotakia; species Yasuhikotakia modesta. Next base: position 7,923 of record JBAJNP010001512.1, read on the forward strand.
AGCAATGGTGCAATACAAAAAGATGCCTTGCCATCCCAATTATAATGTAGTGCAACAATAAATGAATCCATTGTCAGGTATTATTACAGTGTACAACGTGCAGATCGACGTTGACAGGCTTACAGCAGTTTCATATGATGCCACAGTACGATCAATGCTACTAAGGAGACCTCTGACCATCACCAAACACAAATAAGGATACTCACCATAAATCCTACTACGTAAATACATTGTATGATCGGTCGTCTTCGCTTGTGAGTAAAGTCACATGTGGAAGTATTAATTCTCCCGCATTGACATTTTGCGGGGCAGTCAACGCGGAAGTTAAAACATCATTGGGAGATATGGGTTAGCCCATCTGTCTTTTTTAAAGGGGGGTGTTAGTTTTGTTGTGACAGCGATATCCGTCCGAAAATCACGTATGCCCTTAGCTAACTGTATTTGAAAGCTTTTAAAATGATATACTCATGTCGTGTGAGAAAATAGACAAAACTTCTTGTGGCAAAATGTTAACGAGCAGTTTATTTAATAAAATAAAGTCCTTGTTTGTGGTACAGTCCAGTAAGCAGCGAGACGGGCGCTGTGTTTAAAGTTGTCATACACATGAATTGACAGTTACACAAACTTTGTAAAAGCTAGAAAAGTCTTTCTGCGACTAGAAAGTGGCGTAACACAGTTCAAGATTTCTGTCTATCTGCTACAGGTAATTGTTTTTATTTATCTTCTTTAAAATGTCCTTTATCATGTATAGCTGGTATATATGTTTACTTTTACAAAGGGGGCCATGCGTTGCCCATAAACAAAGAGAAACTGATTTTATTGATAATGAATTGAGATAAAATGAGGTGAAAAATAATTGAATTATGTTAATTTATCGATTTATTAAATAGTTTTGCACACATTTTAAAATAAATCTGACGTTTCATGTACCACTCAGTCTCCAGGTTGGAGAATATTACACCTATTTATTAACTTATATATTATTGTATAATGGCCTCTTCTGATCACAAATCCTCACATATTTTTGAACAGGGAACCAGTAAGTAGAGAGTTAGTAAATGTTGCGTTTCATTCAATGCAGCTCCCTAGTAGTTTCACTTAGTAACCTGCTTAACTTGAGCTCCATCTAGTGGACACAATATTCCTGGTCGTCACTAGCCTACATTTTGTCGCTTGGTTCGAGTTTGAGATCTCTTATATAACTCCTTTTATATTTGTATTTCTCAGGATGTTAATATCTGTACTGTACATTATCACAGTGTGATGCTGTCTGTAAGTAACAAACTTGCATTATGTAGCTTGGAATTTTGTTTACAAATTCCCACCAGCCTCGGATATGGAGTCTGGGAAGCCAAAACACTCAGTCATCTCACTGCAGCTGATCCTGTGACGTTCCCAAGACTGTTCACATTAACACACTCACATGGACCCACACAAGTAGACCTCACACCAGGAATACTTTTGACTGTATAAAACATATAATAACTTAATTTGGTATAACAAGATCCAAATCAGTGGTAAAAGAGCCCTATTGTTTTGTTTCTGCATGGATGAAAAGTGATGTTGTTTCCCTGTATTACTACAACACGAAGCATGCAGGGATAAATTTAGCTGCACAGGGAACTCTATATAAAGTTCTGCTGTGCAGTCGTGCCACTCACAGTCTTTAGAGACAGTGACTATGTTGGTTAAATTTACTACAACCGACTCCTTCAGTCATCTATGCACATCTGCTGTAATTATTTTTATTTTAAGCTTGCATGTTTTTTCCTGTACCTCTAACCTTTAAATATCCCTTCATCCACCCATAGGAAGTGGAAGCTGCAAGATCTCTTTAATATTTCAGTTATTTGTATACAGATTACAAATCAATTTCTCAACAAATTCTACCAAAATCAATTCATCTATGCTCCACGTTATTTTACACATAGCTCTACACATAACTGTATGTCAGCAATGGGCTCAGTTCATCTTAGAATATATCTGTGATCTAATATAATCCCTTATATAATAAGAAATCTCCTGACTATATCCTATCCACCTACATTATATAGAACTGTTATATTTCTTGGCTTTCATAAGAACAACAGGTGATCAATGTCATTTTCCTCTAAGCAGAGGCAGTACATAAAGTCTCAGGAAAACACTGTCACTGTAAAGCTGAATTCATTCACAACACAGTGATAATTCATCGCTGCTTTATGAGCCCACTGCTCAGTGTGTAATGCCCCACTCAACATATAATGAGCTGTTTCCAATTGTTATAATGCATTGACAGTTTTGACTCCTAATATTTGATGGGAAAGTAAAAACTAGAGTCTTACAACACAATAAAACAAAAACAGAAAGTTAAATTACTAACTAGATGGAATTCCTAAATGGCATTAACCTGGTTTTGTTTCCTAACTTCCTGTAAAGTACAGTAGGAATCCAGAACTATAGTGTCTCCATTTTCACTCCTGCTTTGACTTATTTTGATCCACACACCTCCCTCCTGAAATCCTCTCCCATTCCCAAACCAGTCCTCTGAGGGTGGCAGCCGCCACCTTCACTCAGCAGACCAAAATAGCCCAATGGGCAGTTTTACAGTAGAGCGTGTATTGGTGAAGCCCACTCCCTATTCAATTCCAGCTCTTGCCCTGACATTAGCACTCTGGGAAGGGTAGAAGATATTGAGACACAGGTATAGACACTGAGGCCAGGAAGAACGGTCCTAGAACTGGCACACACATACAACTTATAAACATTGCTGGAGTAGGCGGGAAAATTTCTGTTGTCCTGTGAGGAGTTACATTGTTCCTACATTTGTTTCACGTGTGACGAAGAAGAGATTATTTGAAACAAACGCAAAACAGTTCAACTGCTGCGCTCTCGTCATTGCCATCATGAAGCTACGCGTGGCGCTATTTTTCGCCGGCCTTTTCGCTGCTTTGGCAACATTATTTATTCTGTTGTCGTTTGGCATGGACTGCTGGCTTATGGCATCAGAGACCTGCAAGTTTGAGGTGGGTGGAGGCTTGTTATTGGAGGAGGGAACAGAGAGATTGTTATACTGTGTTCAACACGAACTCGTGCAAGTAGTTTGGTGTTATGAAGATTAGTTCTGGGATATTATCAGAAGTCTGGGATATGACATGTTAACTCTCTAGAACTGTCAGTTTGTATGTATTTCATATAGTAGTGTAAAGTGTCCTTAACTGAACTGCTTCAGTACTGTATTTTGGCCCTTTGATCCTCATTGGACTGAGATCTTTAGGCAGTAAGACTAAAATTTGGGCTCTAAACAGTGACGGTCATATGGTCAGTCCCTGTGCATCACTATTTACACACTTTGAGTAGCTGTGAAATAGACTATCACATGCTGCACTGTGATACCACACTAAATACTGAGCAATGAAACTGGAATCTCAATTCCATACTTGAATTAAGTTTCCCTCAGGCAGTGGGAACGGAAACTTAACTGAGAGTTAATTCTGTGATATGTCTGTGCATAGGAAGACTGAAAGGTTGATAAATAATAATGACTTAAAAAGTGATTAAATGAAAAAATTGCTAGCATCGCTAGCAGGTGTGCTTCAAGGTAAACTTTAACCTTGTCAATGGCAGCTTTTGTAAAGTTAAGTTGAATTCATAATCATAAATGTTTTCCAATGGTTTGCTACAGCAAAGACATGATTTAACATGAACATTTAGCCCCATTACAAATATTTGGAATTCTTGGAATTACACTTACCAACTATATACTTCTTCTAAAACCATCTAAATGTTGGATCCGATAGTTGGAATTTTAGATGGTCTAAGTTGGTCATTAGGTGGTCCAAGCTTCACATTAGCAAGATGGTAGACCACCTGGCTAATATGGTCACTGGTCAACCAGTTATTCACTGGATAACAGCTACAGCAGCAACCAGAGACCGTATCCCAAAACACAGTTATCAACTTGAATTTTAAGCAGGATTTAATGTATCCTCTCTAAGACTAAGACTTTACAGTTGGTAACACTGTATTATGTTCCTGCCATCTCTTTCTTTCTGTTCTACAGCTAAACGTGTGAAGGACAAACTCCCACCCACCCATAGACTCTCTCTCGTTTTCAATTTGATCATTTCGTTGACTCCACAACAGGTGTCCATTGATCTCTGACCTTTGCTCTTTGCTCCCTTACAGCAGGGTTACAATGGGGTCAATCAGGGCCAGGGCCATAAAGACCAGAACATTACCTTTCAGCATGAGGGCTTCTTTTGGCGTTGTACCTTTGATGAAAAAACGGAGGATGATGACCTTTGGAAGTTTTGGTTCGGTGAGGAATTATCTTTTTTTATGGCATGTTAGAAGCATGAACATCAGTGTGGACTCTTGTGTTGTACTCCAAGAACAACTAAGGAGAACTTAGTGAGTCACATAATTTTGTGAAGAGAATTTTGTACATGGTATTTGGCCTTCATACCTCAGGCCCACAAAGTTCAGAGTGAGATGTCCACAAATATCCAGTCAATTTCTCTGATATGTTCTCCCTGCAGAAGGTCATGGAAGATTCAAAGAACAATGAGGTTAAATAGTTTTTGAGTTCTAATTAAAATCAGTTAAAATTTCTCTTTGTTCTCTTAGAAAATCAGCCACATATAAAAGTCTGCAAACCTGCGTATCTGCTCCCTTTTCCAATCCCTGACTACACCTACAACCTCACCAGCTATCAGACTGCCTTCAGTAAGACTTTATTCCATTCAGAATGTTTTGCTTGTTGTATATTGTTGAATTACTGTGAATCCAGATTTGTCTGGCTGCATTCTTGTCATAGATTCCTGGCTTTAGTTTACATAATTCTTTAGTGCATGTTAAACAACATCAAAATAAATCAGTGTTTAATGGATAACATCAAGTATTCACCCAGAGAAACAGTCTATTAAAATGAAAACAGCGCGAGCAGTGTTGCATGCTTAACTTAAAATGTCTTTATTAGCATCAGTGTATTCATTAGAGTTGAATCACTTTACACCGTCACTGAATTAACTGTTATTACTGTAAATCACATTCTGTCATGTTAACGCTTGTTTCATTAATAGTCTACAGAAGCTTCTGGAGTGTCTCCATGCTGGTGGGTGTGGTCACTGTGGTGGCAGGGGGCTTCATCATCATTTGTGCAGCCCCATTTACCAGCCATTGTCTGTATAAAACAGGGGGGAGCCTCTACCTCATTTCTGGTGAGTTTGAGTTATATGTATTAAATGCATTACATTTTTTAACTTATGTCCTTATTATCATGGCAAGCATTAAATAGACATTTAGAGATGTTTAAAAAGTTTAAATGACATTGTAATGTAACTATGAGATGGCTTTATCATGTTATCAGATATCAGGGCTGTTTAACATCTTTAAGGCTTGTGATGTCACTACCATCACAAATTTTTGCTATTACACACAGTATTAAATGTATAAAAAACTGGTACGTCATTACCATCACAAATCATTACTATAACAAATCATTACCGCCACACACAGTATTATAAATTTTCTTAAAGGGCTTTTCTTTTCTTACCTTCAACCTCTTTCATTCACTTTTCATTTCTCCAACTCTCCACGCTGTCTCTTTTCTCCAGGTTTCTTTCTTCTGGTTGCAACTGTGATGTATGTTTTCTGGCTGGATGTTCTGGATGTGATGAGCTTGTATGTGGACTATCAGACGTCTAATAGGTGCTCAGGTTTTGAGCTCAATGTTAGTTACGGCCTCTCTTTCATGTTTGCTCCTGTGGGCGTGTTCTTCTGTTCATTGGCTGGGCTTCTCTTTCTTGCTATTGGCCATATAGTCAAACATAATTACCTCTGAACCCTATGATGACAGTATGTGGAATCAGAGAAACTACATCTGTTCAAAACACTAAGGATGCATTGAGTTTATCACCTGTTGAGTTATTAAAGATTTGACCTGAATTTGCCTTTGAATTCTGCAGATGTTGTTTTGATATGTCATTGGTGGGCTGTGAGCAGTACTGTAAATGTATCATGAATTGTTTGGGATCATTTCATGTACAGTATGCATGAATGTTTATAAGATAGTATCACACAGCATTTAATTTTATGTGTCTTTTATGAACTGTTGCATTTATTTTGTAATGGCAGTATGTACAGTGTTACGGTAGACATCACTGTACCAGCTTTATATGTATGGTTTCCACTTTGCATTATAATTTAAGCTTTATTTTTTGATTATTTTTAGAGGATTTTTTGTCCATAGGCTTTGAATGATCTACATAAACAGACTTAAGCATTGTAGTTTAATATCCAGCTTACTTGAACGGTTGACTTTTTTGTGCAGCTTGTTCACACAGCAAAATACATTTATTGGACATTCAGGTTGAATGCAACAAAACAGTTAAAAAACAGGTAATATTTCAGAGATCTGCTGAGATCATTATTATTTTTTCTTCAGATTATGGTTAAATGTCATCTGGACTTGTTGTTATATAATTTCACTTTTGTAAATAATAGGACTGCTATCAAGTACAACTGGCATGTGGTATTTGAAAAAATCATTAAAGCTTTGATGAAAACTGTCTTTTTTGAAAAAAACTCTGTAACTGTCTGTACTGTAAAGCTACTGTAATGTATGTTTTTAGTTTTCCATGCTGATCATGAGTCAAAGCTGTTTTAGATATTTTACTGTAAAAGGTTTGAGATATTTTACTGTAAGGTAAAGTAAGAGGGTGGCAGGCTGAACACAGAATGATGAGATGATGAGCTTCCATTGAGTCGTTCTGGAGACGAGACACTGACAGGTGTTTTATAACAGCAGAAATGCTGAGAGATACAGTATGACTAATCTATATGGCAGGTGACAGCTGAGAGTACAGTATTTGCTGTAGGGTCTCTATGATGACACCAGTCAACTTGAGCAACCGCTAGCAAATGTTTTTAAACGCATGTGGGCACAGCATGATCTCACGATCCCCAGCTTACAATTTTATACTGTAAGAACATTTCCCTTATCTGTCCATTAAATAGTAACATTACAAATGTTATTTTAAAAGTTATAGTAAAAGTCCAGTCCAGTAAAACTATAAAAAGTTGTCCAGTAGTTTTTAAATGTTTTATTAGTATTAATGTCATTTTTTGGTTACATGAACTTTATTCAAACATTTTATTACCCTTGTAATGTTTTATAACATTCTACTAATAACTTAAGCATATTGTTATGCTAACGTTACATGATGAACATTTTTAATAACTCTGAGAGAACTTAGAACGTTAGGCAATGCTCGGAAAATGTTCCCTGTTAGCTGGAACAGTGTTTATTCAAAATCTCAGCAGGAGAATTCATCCAGAGTTTGTGTGTCTATTTCTGCTTGTTTGTATATGTTCAACTCTCAGTTGTCGGTATGTGTGTGTATGTATTAAGTTTCACAAGGCAGCTGTAGGCCTCCTGCAATGCTGCACACTGTTATTTATAGATATTGGATTGTGTTACCGAGAGAACCGAGTCCTCATATACTGAGAGCTGTAGATTGGAATGCAGGTAATACACAGGTTACAGATGATAAGGATAAGTTTAGCCGATGTTTCCTGAGGGGGCTGTAGTTACATTGTGAGCTGTAAGATGGACCCTAAATAACCTTAACAAAACATTTGGCATAATTGATATTTGGCATTGTAGAACAGATTAATTCTACAATACTTATTAATTCTTCCTTTAAGCACTTGACTTTGTGTGTGTTTCTTTATACAATAATACTCGTTTCTTGTTGTATAAAGATTTTCATTCCAGCCACAAGAGGTCGCTGTTGCATGAGAAATAAATGTAAATGCACGACAATAAAATGATATAAACTTAATGTATAGTTGACGCATCAGTTATAATAGCGCTGTGCACAGAAAGTTTCAGAAGTGTATGAGTTTTTGAAACTTCTTTTATTTTAACTTACAAACTATCTACTGCAGATAAACAACAGTTGTATTTTTATAAATACATCAGTTTGGTCAGATTTAACAATTAGCTTTCAGTGTAAACAATCCAATGTTTATCTACACAAACTGAATGCATAAAAATAAATGAAGTGTTGATGCGTGTCAGTAAATGCGTCCATGCATGTGTGCTGCTGCGTGTGCATGTTTGGGTGAAGCATTAGTTCCTGGTGGTTGTTGTGCAGTTCCACACGATTAGGTCAGATGATTGCCGATAGAGGATGAGAACTATGAACTCAAGACTGAAAGACCTCAGTGTATGTCTGTGAATCAGAACTGTCTCAGTGTTAGACACAAATTAACAATCAAATTATGTCTTTATTTAATTGCGAGATTAATGCGTTCACAATCACAGCAGACTTAACCATGCATAGAATTATAGCAAAACATTGTTTTCTTCCCTCTCTCTAAATCTGACTGATCTGACAGACTGTAATTCGAAATATAACAACATCCCATGTTAAAAATAACAAATTTGACATCCTTAACAACCTCCTTAACATTTTCTCCAGAACTAAACAAACAATGTAAAAATTTTTTTAGTTTCTTAGGTTTTAAACCTTTAGTTTTTGAGGATCTAAAGGTTTGGAAGCGATCACAAAAATGTCCTGAGATTGCCAAGATGCCAAAGTCTTTAAACAAAAGTCAGTCCTCCAAAAAGATATTTGATATATTTACTATGTCAACAACTGTCTCAGTTGTGATTATTTCTGCTCCTCATAAACAGTTTTATGAACAAACTGAATCAAAATGGATGCCTAAAATGGTCTGAGCCATAACAGATTATATATATGTTTCTTGTGGATTAAGAATAATCTTATTGTCTTGCATGTCCCACAATCCTGAATTCATACATGCACATTTGATACAACATTTGATACAACAATACGTTTTATATAACAAGGCTACTTAAAGCAGACTATTTATTTTTCTCATGCTTGCTGGTATTTGGGTTTAATCATGATTGGTGAAGCTATAATCCACTAAAAGGCAAGGGTGAGGGTACGTTGTTAGTATTGTGTGCTGTAACTCCAACTGAACTCTTTCATGTACTGCTGCAAAAAGGCTGATGTTACACAAAAGCTACACCACTAACCTCAGCAACTTTGTGTTGTGTTTAGACCCTTAGACCCCTTTCCTAACCCTGTTTAAATAAATCTTTGTAATCCCCTTTGACGTTTTAGTTAGCCTCGGTTCGTTTTGCCCGTCAGAATTGTACCAGCATTTGAATTGCATGAAACAAAATGGCAAGTCTTATTAAAAACTGCTCTTTGTTTGGAAGTGGTTTTACATAATTTTAGAAACGGCTTGGAAATAATGAATAAACAATGGTTATGTTAATGCGGATATTAATGCAGAACGAATCATTAAGACCCATGATTCAAAATGAACTGTGCTGGTGTGAGGATGAAGGAAGAAATATTGGGTAACAATAACAAAGGCCCAAATTTGAATGACCTGTGGGGTCAATAACCTTGATAGACTGTCAGAGAATAAACTAGTGCAGCAGTACGGTTTCCTGTCTGAGGGCTCTGTTTACTGTTACTGTGCTTTTCTAATAATCATGAAAATACAATATTGTCAGAAAAATATTGCAAGCTGTATTATTTGTTTCTCATAATGTAATTGTGTATTATGATTTATCATGGAAATGTCAGAAATTATAAAAAATGATGTCTGACTTGCAAGCAAGATTTATGACTTGGTTCTCTCGCAAGAATAATTCACTGCTCAAAAATGTACTCACTCTTGTAAACACAAGGATACATTTTGAAGAACTTATTGGCCAATTTTATTTCCATAAGATTCAAAATGACAAAAAATAGCCTCCATACAATGTAACCCATGCAACCCATGTAATATATCTTCTGAAGCCGTTCAATAGCTTTGTGTTTGAAACAAAACAAAACATTGCTTTCCTGTATGTATTTAAACATGATACAGGCCTCAGACAGTGAGTCCCCATTTACTTTATTATATAGAAAAAATTGAACATTAGATTCTGTGTTCCACATTTATTGCATTCCACAGAAGAAAGTTAAATGCTTTCTTTTTAAAGAAAGCATTTAAAATTAAAATGTGCCATTATTTCTGCACCAACAAGTGGTTAAGGAAACATCTCTCCTCAGCAAAGAGCCCCTCTTGCAAATTTGAACATTACACATCTGAAGTGACAATAAAAGGGCAGGTAATGTGTTATCATGTGACCCACATCCAGCTGCCCAAATCCTCCCATTGGCTCCACGGTACACAAAGGGTTACTGAGGGCTGTTGCTGCTCTGCATCGGGCTTTTGATTTTAATTGCGGTTGCACTCATCTGCTCCTCTTCACTCAAAGGCTCAAATGCTCTATTTGAAATCTAGTGCATGAGAGATGCTGTTTTCTTTTTTCTCCTTTTTTAAACACCCCCCACCTCCTCCCTCCATCCCTCTCCTTAAAGCTTGCGATACATTAAAAGGTGTAATTCAACTGAAATGGAAATTGCGCTTCTTGAAAACAAACGATGAGAGGAGCACAGAGGGTCTGGCGCTGAGGTTTGCGAGAGGCGGCCCCTCTGTTTCAGCCGCAGATTGTGGTGGGCTTCTTATAGTGGCTAATGGTGGAGCTGCCAGGCAGGTTGATTGCAAGGTTACGATAAACAATCCTATTCAGCGCCACCAGACAAAATTACATGTTGTGTTTGTGTATGTGTTTGTGTGTGTGTGTGTAGTTTTCTTCCATTTTGCGGTGATGTGGAGTGTCAGGTGGTCAGTGGAGAAACAGGGTCATTGGCTCTTAGATAATTACTTGCAATAAAGTAGAAAAATGAAATAAACCTTGTTTATCTGCACACTGATTCCTACAATACATTGTGTGTTAGTTGTGTAACATGATTTGGCCCCATAGACCTGTGACTTGTGTTTGTTAAAGGGTCATGGAGTTTGTGATATTTGCTCTATAATTTCTCCCTAAACCCTTTCAACAGGCTATGTTTATAAAAAATGATTGAATAATGGCCATATTTATGTACTGTGCTACTATACCATAGTACCGTGATTTGCATAGTATTATGATTATCATAGTACAAAGGCAATTTAGGTAGTTTGTTATATTAGTGCTGTGTATTAACAAATTGTTCTGCAGTTTTATTATTGTAATTCTCAGATACTTCAAGAGATGTTTTAAAAGAAAAAAAAATCTGAAGTGACAAAAACAATTCAGTTTTGGAAAAAGGTTATATTCATAAAAATGGACCAACAATGAAAACACAATCAAATAGTATTTACTAACATAACATTGTTATTTGTACAAATTGTTATCAAAATACGATTAGCCATGTCACTCATCTTTGCAGGTGATTTTATTGGAGAATAATAAACTGAGTGACCTTGCGGTTGGAGACGGGATGTATTGCCCTGCACACGAGGAAGAGACACAAATTAAACTCTGAACTCTTGTCTTATTAAGCATTTGAAAGGCTGTTCTTTGGGCACTGTCCTGGTTTGCAGAGAAAAACAGGCTGTTGGGTGTTGGAATAATTAGTTTAATTTGACGCTGTGCCCCTCACAGCAGGTACAGGGGCAGCAGTGCCGACTGCTGGAGGCTGTGGGGTGCTGTGGTGTGGGGCGAGAGCTCAGATCCGAGTTTTGGGTCTTTTCAGTTTGGAGAGGCCTGTAAAGGGTAACCAGTCTCCCCTCACAGCTGTGAATCCTCTGCGTTTAGAGTAAAAAACCTAATTCAACTACAGACGTTTTACTTACCTTATAAACACTACATTTAGGCAGTAGCTGTCAGTGAGTGTTTTGTGTTTCAATGGTTATAATGGTATAAAATAGCCTCTTATTGGTTTAAAGGATCAACAACCTTGTTTATTTTTACTGTCTGTGTAGCTCAACGTTTTAAGTGAAATTGCTAGTTGTGGAGTTTGACTGCCTAAAGTATTTTTTGGTGTTTTATTAATAATATTATTGGCAAAAGTTGTCACAAGCAACTAGGTGTTAACATTAACTGAATAAAAACAAAAAGTTGCCAAGTATTCGCACACACACACACAAAATGAATTACAAATACTGTTAAATATTAAATAAAAAAACTGAACAAGTATTTATTAATATTTAAACAAAACATTTTATACTTGTATGACATTATTTGCACTATTTACAAAAGTTTTTCTTGTTCAAAGTTTAACATTTATTTTAGAGTTGTATTATTTCAGTATTTTGACCGTGTTCCTCAGATAAAGTGTTGCTGTATTCAGTATTGTGACCTCAGTTAAACCTGAGGTACTGATTAGAATTCATCAGGTCAGTTTCAATCATATTCCCCAGACTACAGATATGCCTCTGTAGAAACTGCATTTATTTTGCTCATGTATTTCAGATCCTCTTCTAAGACCAGACTTTGTGCTCGCAAAGCTTTGGCCAAATGGGACAAATAGATTAAATGAAAACAAAACGTGGAGAGAAAATAAATAGTGCTTTGTGTTATTGAAAGCCCATGAGGGAATACACAAACATTTACTGGTATTTATACAGTGCGCTATCCAAAAGCTCATTGTTCATTTATTATTATTATTAATATTACAAAAGGCATCAATATCACTGTTTCTTAAAGCAGATTATATTAACTACAGTTCAATGACCTCCTTGTTTACACAAGTTATGGTAATTCAATCCTTCTACTTGGAGAATTTGTCAGCATGACAGTAACATTAAAATATTATGATGTTACTGTTTTTTTAAACAAGTATGTTTGCTTGTCTGTGCGCATCATTTCATTTATACCTTATATAAGCATCAGAAAATGACTAAAATAAAGCAAATGAGATGAAAATGATGTTTTAGATCAAGAAGGGACATTAGTAACATCTGTATTTATGTTCATCTGAACATATTAGAATCAAATAGAAAGTAAATGTTTATGAATGTTAGCAAATGGTTGTTTTACAATAGAGGTTGCGGGTTTGATCCTAGGGAACACAAGTGATGCTAAAAATGTATATGTTGAATTCACTGTAAGTCGCTTTGGATAAAAGCGTCTGCCAAATGACTAAATGCAAATATGTATCATGCTGAACCCACATACTGTACAGCTGTTATCACCTATTAGATGTGTTTCTTATATATCATAATAGCATAGAGATGAGAACAATATCTCTTTCTTTTATTTTATACCCTAAACCACAATTGGAGAAAATAAGCACTCTTTAATCTCAGATGAAGCCACATCTGGCCGACATCTGTACCCACCCTGACAATTTCAGCACCATAGACATCAAAAGTAAATCGACAGAGCCGCAAGAATCAGTTATTCCTGATCAAATCACTCCAAACTTTTTGCGAACGTGTGTTAACAAATGATACTGGCTTTGTTTGTGTGTCTGTCCGTGTATTGTGTGTGTTTTTGCTGGTTGTGTATGTGCTTGTGGGAAACGATCTGTGGGAGCGAATCCCTCTTACCTTGTTCAAGCCTAACCAGCCATTAGTGGAATTGCAGCCCCCCAGCATTTCAAACACCTTAATTAGTTATTCAGCTCCTTATTTGTGTTTGCTTCCCCCTCCGGCACCTAATTAATGCTTAATGGAAACTGCTGAACTGAGCCTGTGGAGAACTCATGAATATTTAAATTAGCCTCAACAATTTTAAAAAGGGTTGCAGGGTAAAGTGGTAAAAACTGGTTGCAGAGGTACTCATTACTTTTGTGGGATATAAGCTCACGACATATATCTGTAGTAAGTGAACTTTTACATCTAAAACGTAACTTGAAATTTAATAGAATTGTTTACACAAATACAACATCAGCGTGATTGATTCAAAGGTAAAATTAAGTCTTAATTGTATAATGTATGTTGTTTATAATAAGTGTTGCGCTGTTTAGTTAAGGATTTGCTAACTACAGCCCAACTAGTGAGAATTGTACTTGTGAGAATACAGTTTTTCTATGGTTCTGCAAATGGATTTGAATAAAACACCTTTTTTTGCCTAAAAAAAGATGGCCAAAAATATTAATATTTTAAATGCCTCAAAATATGCAATATTTTTTTTGTATTTTTAAAAGTATTTGTACTTATTATTAGTTCACCGATTATTTAAATACAGAAAAACATGATAACAGACATAAGCTAAGATGTAAGACTGTAACAAACATATCCATATGTTGTTTTTTAATATGCATACACAATTTTACTATAGTTAGATTTACAGATTTACTGCTGTAGATTTACAGCATCAACGGAGTGTGACAGATGTTTATTTCTTTCCTTGTTTTAAAACCTTTTCTTTCATTAGTTTTGTTGTTATTTTACTATAATCTAAACAACTAGCATTTGTCCTCTCAACCTCTCCACAGTCAGTTTAAATTGGTGCAGTTTAAGTGGTTTATTTTGCTCATGTGTTTACAGGCAAAAAAAATGAAAGCATACATTTTTTTAACAGAAAAGTTTAATAAATATATAGTATTAGATAGGTTTGTATTTAAATTTTATTCAAAAATGTTTTCAAATCATTGTTTACTTCATGTGTTATCGTCAAACTCTTTGGTCTAAGTTTGCAACTTTTGTTTTCTTTCAAACCAAATTTCACAGTAGACATATACTGACATTATATCATAAACATGTTTATTAATATTACCTTGCAGTAAAAATCTGTCATATCGTTTTGCACTGATGATGGTAGAATGTGGAAAATCATTTAAAAATATACACTAAATAACACTGTTTTACATATATTATGAACAAATGTCCAATTCAAATGTCTTTTATTTAAATTTGTAACATTTCTGCTGTGGCGATTATTCACATGGATTCACAGTACAATTGAATATGTAACGCAAGTTCATTTGAATAAGATTTATGAAAATGACGCCACTTAATTTATACAAACAGGAAAACACGGCCGTTTTGAGACCAGTGGCCAAATCAAGACTGTCGCTGAAGTCACATCTCTGTAAAAAAACATTTCAAAGGTTATTCAAATGCAATTTGACTTGTGACAAGGCCGGTAATTCATGAAAGAAAACATGGCTATCAGTGTGTCCGCATTTGCATAACGAGGACTCTTTTATTTCCCCAAACCCGGTTTGTTGACGTCTCCACCTCAAACCAGTAAAGTGTGTAAGCAGTTCATCTGAAGATAAACTGATAACTGTCTGAGCATGTCAACCCAAATCAAACAGGTAATAATACAACTTTTGCAAACAGACAGTGTTGCCTCTAGTTGTGTGTCTGACACGCTAGACCTGTGAATAGTAAAATTCACTTCAAAAACAGCACTAAAAATTTAATTTGTACTTACTAATGTTAAACTATATTCTATTTATATTTTTATTTGAAAATATTGACATTCACAGCAAAAGATTTTACTTTAATACTGTGTTTGAATTAGTCATTACTTTTGTGTATTCCTAGAAACTTTATAAATTGCTGTTAGATTAGATTTTAGGAAATAAAATAATAGAAAACCTCAATATAAATTGAACTATAAACATAAACCTTTAGTTTCTAAAGCCCTTCCAGTTCAACTCAATATATGTTAGTGCTGTTTCAAAACTTGTTATTTAGCCACCATCGATGCTGACAGATTCCAATAACATCTGTGCCTTTACACACAATACAATGAAAAAGAACGTAATTAGACACGTACTAGTTTTTGAAAGAGTTCCTTTGTCTTCATGTTTGTATGAAAATGTTCCTCCAGCGGTTCTCCAGCTTTCATCAGAGCTTCAGTTATGGAGTTGAATTTAAGTTGCACAGCTGCAGTAAATGCAGTGAATGAACTCCTTTGTCACCCGGTCGCATTCTCTTACATGAAACGTTAAATGCGCCTCGCAAAACTGTTCCCATTCACTTTATATATATTCTGCCTGGTTATGTTTTTAACATATCACTGGAATTGCAAATTTCAGACCTGTGTTGATCTCTAAAAGAATTGACATCCGAAAGAGGTAAATACATTCATACAAATTGGATTTTCTAATGCAGTTGTGGTGGGCAATTGTAAAATGAGCTATAATTAAAGTATAATGTATCTCCAGTTTAAATATACTGAGGTCAGTGAATAATGTCTTACAAAGTAGATTCGCAATGAATATGTTCATGTATTCATTTATTAATTTATACAATTAGACAGGCTTAGAGTTACAATGCAGACATTGCTTAATTCAAAAAAGATTTAGATATCACATTTAAATGTTATTTATAGATTATTATCCAAAATAATTATCCATGCTAAGCTTGATTGTCATTTAAAAATAAAGCTAAGTTTAAGTTTTGCTAAGTGCTAAGCTACATGTACCATGCAAAACAAAACTTTTGTTTTGCATGTTTTGTTTTTTTTTATCTGTTTTTGTAGGAGGACTACAATGAAGATAAAAGACAGCCTTCATTTAAACTTTACACCCCTGTCAAAGTTAAAGTTTCTAAATGCTTTAAAATGAGGTGAATTCATGTTATATGAAAGACACAGGTCACAGAGCAGCACTGAGCCTGATTCAGGCAGCAAAATATTAGCGGAGATAAATAAACATTATTTAAAGGATCCGACAAGCCCTGTTAGATATCCTCGGCATGGTTCACTTGTTCTTCATTCCCAGGGCAAAGACTATTTAATTATCGCACTAAATGAATAATCAAAAAGTCAATTTCCAAAGAGCCCCTCGCTTGCCCGCGCAAAGTAGACAATTGCATTTAAAATATCTGCATGCAAAATCTGTCCCTCACACCCCACCACCCCGTTCTACAACACCCCATATGCCTGCGAGCAGTGCAAAACAAATGCATGAGCGTCCCCCCTCCTCTGCTTGATTTAAAGTTGTCCTTTACAGCTAATGAGGTGTTGCAGCGCTGGATGCTGATGGAACATCATGTCCTACACCAGCACTGCACTGATCTGTATTGATCTGATTATGTAAGGTGTGTCAAAAGGGGTTAATTATCCAATAACTGATAGGGGAAAGATTAGAGATACATGCAAGTGTGTGTGTGTGTGTGTGTGTGTGTGTGTGAGAGTGTGTGTGAGTGTGTGTGTGTGTGTGTGTGCGTGTGAGGGAGAGATAGATAGAGGAAGAGAGAGAGTTTAAGTGTAATAGAAAAGCCATTGTAGCAATAGTAGATCTTATATTTAATAAGGTCTGTGAATGAATAAAGACAGACAAAATTACATTTGTTTCTATGTACCATACAGACTTTTGACTTGTGCATTTTTATTAGATTTCTGATGTTTGTCGTATATTGTAGCACATTTCTGAACCGCTAGATGGCGTTACAGTTTGACAGGTCTTTGTAGCTGTAACTGAGTTAGAACATAGATTGGACTTCACCTCTGTTATTCTGATGGTGGCTCTGTTAGTCTTCTTTACAAAATTTACTGTAACAGTGATATCGTTTCAGTTTACAGTTTTCATTTACAGTAATTTACAGTTCAAGCTGTAGTTTTGTCTCACTGTAAAATGAAAGAGTTACTTTTTTCCTTGAAAGGCTGATAAAGACATTCAAATGTTTCGATATTTGTTAGTAAAGTTTGGTTAGTAAGTTTTTATGTTTCTCATTACTGTAGATAACCATGCTTTCAAAAATAATAAACTTGAGAAATATTAAGCACATAACACTATAGATAAACTACTATTTTACTTGAAGACATTATAAATTATTTAATTCTAGTTGTGTTTATTTATTTATTAACATTTATTGAATTGTATGAATTCCATTTTAATATATACTGTATTTATTATGTTTATAGCACACATTGCTTCCTTTATATCTTGTTAAATGTGTGATTTTTTTTACTATTTCTAAAGTTCATTGACAGTCTTTCTGTTAGTCTTTTATCTATTTGTATTTTCCCTTGTTGCTTAAACCAGATTTGTAACAACAAGCAGAATTCTTTACAATTTGTAAAGCTGTTTTCTTCTCAAACCCTACAGAGGTTTATATAAATATATAAAGTCCTGTGTGCGCTGTGGACCTCATTTCAGTACCTCAGTTCATTCTGAAATTAACCTCTGCTCTTCAGACTCTTCACACATTCTGCGTTCCAAACGGTATAGAGTGACGTGTCTTCTGTTCATCTGAAATGCTTAGCATAAACACAGCTGCTGCTCAAACAGATACACAAGTTTTCTCATCAAAGAAGAACTAAGTTCAATCTCCGCTCGGTTTCTTTCATTTACGTCCTGCTGCTCAGCTGACACAACTCTACTGATCGCTTCTTCTGAAGCCTCTGGAGTGATCATTGTGTTTCCTTAAACCATCTCTAAGTGTTACCTCAGCGTTGGTCCAGCATTACTCAAACAGGGTAATGCTCGGCAGGGGTTTAGTTGTGTTTTTAGCAGAATGCCCCCAGTGACACATGAATTTTAATAACACACAGTCGATGTTACAGGATGCAAAGACTCCAGGTTCTTCAAGAGCCTGTTTCAGTGGTTGCCAGGACACCAGGAGTGTCACACACTCTGAACCTGTGCCAAATCTTCTCATGTAACAGAGTCTCTCTCCTGAGACTGTACTTTAATGCTTAGCTGAGGGATTATTCACAAGACTGATTAAATGACATTTTGATGCCAGTGAGGTAAACAGGACATTTCCTGTGTGGGAACAGATATTAGCTTCTCTTTAAATTGTTTATGGTGCTAGCTAGCTTGTTAGCTGCCTACAGGAAACAGAGGGCCACAGTGCTCTGGTACCTGCTTTAATTGTATATCTGCTGTTCTGTTGTTTAAAGGGGAGCCTCGGGTACCACAGAGACACTCACGCTCCACACGGTTCCTGATGTTTGTCTTAAAAAAGCTGGATGGTGAAAAGGTTGAAAGAGAAAGGTGGAAAAAGAGGGGTGAGTTATTTGATGTGCATCTGTGCCCCTCTGCACCCTGTCATGGCCTACAGCCCTATACTCACACATTTAGTCTGTCGTACTGTCACACCTGTTTGGGGGGGGGGCTGTGGTGAATGGCATCTGTTCTGTGGTACAGAAGAAGAAAGGTGAAAAACGTATTACCTCATCACATTTGTGTCCTATGTGTAGTGAAACAACATTATATATTTATATATACATGTATTATTAATATGCAGCCCAGTCCAGTCTATGCAGTGAATTGTTGAGAATATACTGTGTGGATTTGGGGAAAACATCAACAAGATGAATAGAAACATGATAAAAGATGTTGAAAATACTATACTTGTATAAGTAACAGAAAGCATTGTGAAATGAAACTATTTTAAGGTATAGTGTCTGTATTTTATTTGTTCAATTCTTTCTTCAGACACACATAATCATAGGTGTTAATTCACCTGAAAAGCACAACAACTACAGTCCTGTGGGGTTTTTGAAACATTGCTCTGTTTCAGCTGCAAAAATGCATCATGGTGGCCTATGGTGAACATTTAAGGTGTCTTTTCTGACCAGTACGAAAACCACAACCTTATATTTCAAACCTTTTTTGTGACCCTAAAAGTACACACGTGCTAAACAAATATTCCAGGTGTAATTTGACTGTTGAATGACTGGTGCTTGAATTATATTGATATAAAAACTGCAATGTTGTGCCCTTGGTGCTGTGATGACTCAGCTGTACACCCTGCTCCCTGTTTCCCCCTCTCCCTCTTTGCCCCATTCATCCTTTCTTTTATCTTTCTTTTTTATCATATTTCTTCAGGTTTTCAAAAACAAACACCATTAATGAACTACCGTGCTGACATATGCAGAACGCCGACGTCTAATTTAATACGCGCGCCACTGATCGAATCTCCCCGTGGCCCGTGTGTCACCCGCTGCATCTCAATGAGAGCGCGTGTGCACGCAACTTCTAACAGAAGGAGCAAGCGTCTCCATACGTTCAGCTCCATACAGAAATATCCATCCATGCATATAATAATCACAATTAGGCATATATTTACTTAGTTTTAAGCATATGTTTAATGCTGGATTATTATTCAGCGGTGGATTACGGTCATGTTTGGCACTTTAATAGCATTCAGGTGTTTTGATAATCAGACATGTTGGGTGTCGGAATAGTTTGAATTCCCGGCGGTTTTGCTGCGTTGGTTGCCATGGGGGGCAGCCCAATGTCATGGATGTGCGGTAAATTGATTTCAGCGCTGATCTGATGGATGAATTGAAAATGAATGTCTTCATAGGTGACCTCTTTGCCAGCGACGGCGTGATTGCCTCCCCAACGTGCCTCGCTTTGATTGACAGGCCAGCTAACGAGTTCTGTCTCTCTGAGAGTAATAATTTACCTGCACTAGGGACCCTCCACGCGTGGTGGGCTGAGATGAGCGCTCCCTGACCGAAAATACAAATAAAAGGAGGAGAGAAAGAAAATGATACACAGACAGAGAGATTGCATTGAAATACTTAAGGAGGTGCTGTAGGTGTTTGCATGAGCAATCCAATCAAGTTTACATATAAATTCGATCACTGTCCTGTGGTGAGTTCAGGGTGCCCATCAGTTACACTGGGTTCAGGAAACACTCAGTATAAACGAATAAAATATATAGGATTATGACAATATGAAATTTGTATGATTAAAAATGTTTAATACTACATCTAATTATACAAAGTACTATACCAGGGGAAGGCAAGTCCTGATAAAAACATGTCTGCCAATGGCTAAATGTAAATGTAAATTTGTAGATAAGAGACTAATAGAGTTTAATGCTTTATTTTTACAATTTTATAACAATCCCTTTTCTGTTTTTCTGCTTTTTTGGTCAAATAATGCTATGAGTTTTTATGCTGCTCTTGTCCAGTGGTTGTGCAAATTAAAAAAAATTATTAAAAATGCATTTTGTTAAAAAAATGTCTCCAAAAAGTTCCCTTCAGTGACCAATTAGCATATGATGTCATTTAGGACAGTGATGTCATGTCAGGTGAGTGATGAGGGAGAAGTAAACCGGCTCTGTTTATTTGTCTGGGTTAAACAGATGAAGGTGATCTGCCATTAAAAGCTAGAGGTGAAAACGTGCAGAGACCCAGCTGTTCCCCTGACAGTACCCCAGGAGAGGGGGCTCTAAGCTGGACGGGCGGTCCTGGATGTCTGTGCTGTGATGGGGCACCTGTAACCTTCCTCACTCTTCCTGCAGGGAGCTAATGTAGCAAGGGTATGTAGTTTGCACACTGACAGAGGTCTGACAGAGGTCTGGAAAAATGATTCTTTAGTAAACAGAAGTCCATGCCATCTTTGTTCTACAATTTCATACCATCTTATCAATATCCACTTAGTGGCACTGCATTATTCTGTACATAATATGTACGTGCTTAAATTATACTTCTCATACATACACAACATACTTAATGCTGATTGCACAATTTGCTGATTGGTGCTTAGCTGGGGTTAATTCACAAAAATGTCCAGCCATGACCATTTCACCCCACTGCTATTTATATCACTGCACAGCACCCAAAGATTATCATTATTGTTGTTGCATAGCAACATTCTTTTACTGTTTATGTGTCAGGAACTGTTAACTTTAATCTGAAGGGTGGTGCTCTACGCTGTGAATATATTAAATATATATTAAATCTTTATTAAAGAAGAATATATAATATATTCTTAATTATAAAGTGAATAGTGTTAAACAGATGTTATTAATTTTAGTTTCAGCTGATTGGTTAGAAAATTCAAACCATGCCATGTTTAACACATAAACCATTTGATGCTCAATTGTGGATAATGACATCATAGAGTTTTGGTGTGACATCACAACAATATTTTGGTACTGATGTGTAAATGGTACCTTAGCAATAAAAAAACTGTGTAAATGGCACATTTTTGCATTTACCAGTAAAGTCATTCTGGTCATTTGCTGGTAAATTACCAGGATTATTGTGTGAAGGGGGCTGTTAATTTATGGGTATTATTACCTGCCTGTATTGAAGAACCTACAACCCAGTAAGCTGATGTATTTTCATCATTTGTGAGTTTAGGCATTCAGTATTGTCATCACATTGCCTGCTAATTCACACACAGAGTCTGTCAGCTTTCAGTGAGTGAGGCCTGTGCTAGCAGACAGAGTTTGGTGCTGTACTTGTGAGTCTACAGGGGAACGGAGGTGTGGAAAATGACAGAAGTGTCATTGCATCCTGGGATTGATTTAGCTTCGAGACTTGTTCCACTGACAGCATGCGATGTGCTGCGTGTTTGTCTGTGTATTTACCGCTGAGGCTGTTGGAGAGACAGACGATGTCTCTGTCAGCACTTTGTGCTAGAAATGATCGGGTGGTGATGTCCTATTAGTCGGCCCGCGGTGTGTTTGAAAGAGTCTGTTGACTGCTCACAGCGCAATGCTTCGCTTTGGTTGGTGGAGGTGAAGTTGTCTGTTTTTTTTATCTTTTGCTGTATTTTCTATTCAGAGTACATGAGGAAAGAGGACGTGTCGTGGTCTCTGCACTTTGCAACACTGTCACATGACACACGGCGGGGGTTCTGTGCACCATGCAGCGTTTAGAAAAGTGGTGAACATGGCGTCACATTTTTCATAACCAAAACATCAACAGCTCAGGAAAATTGCAAAAAAAATCAGCTGTTTAGGGGAAAGTATAGAAAGTATACCAAACAAACACTGAACGACAACAAACAAACAATGAAAAAGTATTTAAAATAATTAAATAACAAGGTAAATTAAAAAATTAAGCAAATGACAAAGCGTTCAAAATATCTATAAAGCAGATTGTTGTTGTTGCTTTGTATTCTAAAGGCCATTATCAGTGAAGCAAAATCACATCAAACTGAGGAGTAAAGTTGCACCAGTCATCGCATAGACAGACAGCAAACAGCAAGGTGAGTGAATCGCTTTAGCTGGTGCTTCACTCTGTAGACTAGTGCTTTGTGCGGACATAGAACCATTTAAATGGTCTTTAACTGTCATGTATGTACTTTGTATGTGTCTCTCTCTCTCTTTGTGATTGTACCACTCTCTCTCTCCTCCGTCCCTCAGGTCCAGATGTCCCTCTGTACTGCTTGTCACTTTCTTGTAGCCTTAATGAGAGAGTCACATATGGCCGTCACCCTTGTTAGGAG
>JBAJNP010001512.1:30899-60411 GCA_036877545.1 Yasuhikotakia modesta
GCGATTCGGTCCCGTGAAGAGCAATGTACCATTTCAGGTTAAAGAGGGTTGAGGGATGGTGTTGGGGTGATAAGCTCAGGTGAGCAGACGAAGGGTCAGTTCATTAAATCCTTTATAGGTTTCAGCAGGAGATTAAGTCTAAACCTGAGCAAATTTACACTGTTAATGAGGATTTAGGGTTGTATTTTGCATTTAATCTGGAATTAATCTTAACTGTGTGAGGGAAACAAGTCTTGTATGTCAGTGGTGCTCAACTGGTGGATTTTGGTGGAACAAAATAATGGCATTGTTAACTTTTAAAAGGACGGAGAAATACATACATACATTTGTTTCAAATATTTGTTGTTGATGTTTTTGGTGTAGTGTTTGATCAAACTGTGTGGTATGTTAGCTCAAAATCTTTGACATTTGTAGTTTACTTGGTAGATTATGTGAGTTAGCCAAACTAGACAGATACCAACACAGGCAGATTAGATACAGTGTCCCAATTGTCCAATACTAGCTGAAGTAAAAGCAACGTTGGTAGTTCAGGTCCTGCTGATTGGTCAATAACAGGTTTATTCTTGACACTGTGCAGCTATGACATCATCACTGAGCTGCTATTTGTGTCACTGCACAGGACCAATAGCTGGACATTATTTATGTCACCTGACGCTCTGTTTACATGTCAGGCAATTTATTTATTAAAAAACTTTTAACAAACATTTATAACATTAATATTTAAATAATTAAAACAGTTGTACAAAACCAACAAGGCACTTAAGCTGTGCTATATAAGTTACAGGTTTTGTATAGTCCTGAGGCAAGTTGAGAACAACAATAAAGTATTGGGCATCTGCACAATATTTATTATTTTACATTATTTAGTACATATTCTGTTTTTTTCCTTCACTAATGTTCAATATTGTTAATTACACTACATATCAGTATGAAACTATATTGTTGTGAAAAGTGATATGTGTAAAGAGAACTTAACACCCTTATTTGTGCGCGACTGTAAACTGTCTGTACTTCAAAAATATTCCCACTTCAAAAACTCCACAAACGAGGTTCAAGAGGGTTCAAATAAGTTTGCGGCAAACAACTGTAATTTACTTTGCATGTGTCATCTGAATATTCATAAACACTTCAGGTTTGACCTTTCAAAAGCAGACATGCTTTTTACTTAATATGGTGAAGCTGAAATCTTGCAGTGAACCGTGGGAATAGAAAGTGTTACACAACAGGTCTGAAAAACGTGAAAAAACAATTTTAAAATGCTTCAATTATATATTTAAATGCTAGAAAACAATGAAAAGATTTTGCCAAAACGTCATACCTTGTCTTGTTCTTTATAATGCAAATGCAAACAGTTCCAATTTCCAAAATCAACAACATTCAGTCAGGAAAAGCGTTTAGATTTATTTCAGTTGATCCAGATCTTTACTCTGCTTTGAGTGTGTAAGCTTACCCATATCACCTGAGAGATGCTCTTGTTTGGACCGGGTCTTCATTTTCAAAAGAACCATTATTCATAAGAGCAGAGGTTCAAGGGGCCGTCCACCTTCACTTCAAACAAGCCAAACCAAACGCTCTCCAGCTTTCTTCTGCAGAGTCGCAGTTTCAGTTGTGTTGTATCTGCAGAGCGAGGTCAACCTCAGCTGTTCGGTCCTCCTTCACAGGCCACTTAGACAGAGAAAAAAAGGTGAATGATAGAGAAGAAGAAAGTGAATAGTTAAAAGAGTGGAGAGACAGAGGAGCCTATAGATGATGTTTAAAGGAAAGGTGAGTGGAGGACGAGGAGAGAAAGAGATAGGAGAGTTTTTAGAGCAGACAACGGCTGGCGAGAGAGAGAGAGAGCGAGACAGCTTCACATCAGACGCCCGACTACTGCGAGCTGATTTAACGATCTCGGCCATCTTTTGAACTTGGGCCTCAATACAGAGGCGGGAAGACAAAGGCTGGCGAGAACTTTAGTGTCAGTGCTGTTTATGTGAACCTGAGAACTTCAAACCTTTCTGTTATGTTAAACAGAAGACTATCTCTTCCAGGGCTGTGGAGAGGGAATACAATGGCATGAAAACAGAATAACAGAAATATTCTAAAATATTAAGAAAGTCATAATATGTTGAGAAACAACACTAGGTGTAAATATTTAAGGGATAAAGTTTGTCCAACAGCTCATAAACACATTCAAACTGGAGAAGCAGAAATCTTTGAAATTGTGATGCACACACTTGATACTGTACACCATCTGAATGTGTTTTTTAAAGGAACAGTACATTCATCTTCATTCACTTGCTACTGTCATTCTAAAATAACATGACTTTATGAAAATACAAAGAGTTTTGTGGCCATTATTATCCCTAATGAAAGAAAATTAACCATAAAATATCCATCTTAAACTTAAAGCAAGCCTCTGTAACTTCTTATATATTGTAATATAGTGAAATACAGTATTTTAGCATTTTTTCCAGGCTATACAGGAAATGTGTTTTGTTACAGATGTCCGTGCTTTTCTGTGTGAAACTAGTTAGGTGTGCCTAACTTTAAAATGTTAAAGGTTAAGCTCATTTATGGCCTTGCTTGAAAGTGTGCTGCAAGCCTATTACAGTTAAATGTTTATAAACGGAAAAAGGCACATAAATATTTCATATTTTAAATGTGTAGTTAAACATCATTAAGCTGTCACTGATAGCCGGCTCATCTGTCCAGGACTTTATAAATGAATTTAGGTCTCAGACCGCAATGTTTGGATTTAGGCGGTGGGGCTGCTTTTCCGTTTGTTTTGGGATTAAGCGTTACATGTTTAAACTCAAATTTCCTTACGCGTTGGCCGCGATTCCTGCATTTTTGACTGTCGTAGTTACATTGGAGGGAAGGCACAACGCGGCCAGACATTCAGACGGCTGTGCACCGGCTGTGCAGTTTTTTTCCTCTCTGTAAAAATATCACACCTTATTTACAATTCAATGAGGTGAACTGTGTAACGGTAACAAAGCCATCCCTCCCTCTCTCTCTCTCTCTCTTAGTGCACCAAGAACAAATACTCTGAAAAGAGAGTCCAGATGCTGTATAAATAGAATAGTCACTTTCTTTCTCTCTTTCTTGGTTTCTCTAAATGTCTTTTTCCCTCCGATTAAACGCTGTGATGGATGAAGTCGGAACATGCGACGGCCGCTGTGTTCTCCTCTGTTTCTCTAATTGAAAATGACTTGAATGAAAAAAGGGGTCAGAAACCATATGGTTTCAAACATCCAAGGGGTAGCCGGTAATTATGTGTCACGCCAAACCGCTGTGCTTTGACGGATGTATTCTGACCAAGTTGTATTACAATACAAGTGAAGTTCATCTTTAGGAAATGTTGGAAAAACATCTTTACCCGCAAGGCTAGGCTAGACTAGCGCTTAAACAGGGAGATGTTTTTAATTCTAGCATGACTGTCTTTAATCAGTGTTCCCACAATTACATTTGAAGATTTGTTCTAAACATTATGTTTTAAATGATCAAATTAGCTTTATAGTGTGTATGAATGAATTGTTAGTAATATAAAATTCACAATATGGAACCTGCCAGAGACATGCAAATGCACATACACACACACACACACACACACACACTTGAGAGTGCATTGGCTAAAGCAGCTGTCCAGATGTGGGTCGTACATATTCATGTGAGCTGCCGCGGCTGTCTGGGTTGTCATGGTGACGTCTGTAGTGTAGTGGATGCCAGTGAGTGTTTCATTCTTATCCATCACCCTTGGCAAAGGTCAGTATTATTCTCATTCATTTCAAACTCTCTCTCCTTTTTACCTCTGCCCTGTGAAGGTTTTGGTAAATTAATAACACATAAGCTGAAAAGAGAGGCTAGTGTAAAACAAGAAACATTCTTTTGTCTAACAAAAGAAAAGGAATAATTTTAATATGTATTGATATATTCATCCCTGTGAATACAGGGTGATCATTGTGTTACTGTGCAGATAATGTAGTTATAAAAATAGGAATAATTCATGCTTTTGTTCTGTGATAGTCAGAAACTTCAAAGCTGGATTTTGTTGCTGAGATTGCAGAAATGATAATGTAGGATCTGACTGGAGGAAAGACGCCTTCAGGGTGTGATCTGAGTACAAGATCTGAGCTTCTGTTGTGTCGTCATGTTTCCCCTCAGCTGCTGGTCTGAGCCAATAGTAGCCAGTCTGTACAGGTATAAAGTGGCTTGCCTCGATCAGGGTAATGCCATATTATTTCAGCAGATATTTGAACACATTTGTATATTTGAAATTGTATATGTGCAAATCTGTGTGTGTTAGGTCAACACAGAAATGTACAGTGTCATCGTATTCAATATGCACAATTTTGCAAACATTTACAAATCTGTTAAAGGCTTGTCAGAACAAAAATGGTCTTTCTTAAGGGAATGAAACTTTTATTTAAAGTTTATTTAATGTAATGTTTCCTCAAATATAATTTAGTGTTTTGCATTCTTTGTATGGTTTTATGTTGGGTTTATGTTAATGTTCTGTCACACGACTGACAACTTTTGTACTGTATGTCTCTCACACAACAAGTTTTAGACGTCTTTAAACATTGAATATGTTTTTCATGGTGTCTAGCCAAATATGTACTAATCTGTATATTTACTGGAATATGTTTATTTATACACGTGATTTTCAATGAACTTCAATGGCCTGGAGTATATAAATATCATTCTGTTCTAAATTGCTGTGTTAAAACTGTTAAAATTGGGTCTGGGCAAAACCACATGGTCAAATTAGGACAAGTGGGCATGCGGTTGCTTTGAGCCCTGCAGTGGTTGTTTTTCCATTGAAACATTTGTTTTCTTATGTAGTCATTTTACTATGTAGATTCATAGTAAATGAATGGCTTTCTGTCATATAGTTGCATCTATATTTCATATCATGAGCTGAATCTCTTACGTTTGTCTTATAACGTAAAACGCATCACGCATGTCTCAGACCCCGAGGTGTTACGAGACCCAGTTGCCCCTTCACCCACCTCGTCTTGCTCTCCCACCACCCCACTTCCTCTCTCTCCTTCAGCCGGCTTTGCCAAGGGAGCAGAGGGGACGATGGGTGAACGGATGGGAGGGGACAGCCGTACCTAGGAGAAAATGCGCAAAAAGCTGCGGTAATGAATATTCATCTGTGACGCTGGCTTGGGCTGTGGCACGTTATCCTGGCTGAGATGCAGGATCCTCGCAGGGCGCGATGCAAATCGGGGGAGTCGGGGGTAGGGAGGGAGAGGAACATAAAGGCCCGTGGCCGATCTCATTACCCAGCGCTGTGCAAGTTTAATGGGATTCAGCCAGGAGACTGTATGCTGTAGAGACGTCTTCCAAGACGCGATACACATGAGCCGGTCCCACGCATCTAACATTTAAAAGGGAGATTTCTGAAATCCCCATTTGTACAGTTTAGCTCATTCAAGGGCAGAAAACATGAGCCGCAATGTGTTTCGTTTGTTTATGTGGGAGGTGATATATGTAACTTTTTATATCACAATACTTTGACATTTTTTTCTCTTTATTTTACAATGTAATCGGATTAAATGTTTTAGAGTGTCACTTATGTTTGTGAATTTGTTTTCTCCATCAAAAATGATGCCCACTTCGTGGAACTGGATATTGCAAGCAGGGTGGAAAGTAAAGTTTAGGATATTCTTCACAATCCTAAAGACTCACATTTAGTGTCTTAGCTTGTGCTGATTTTGTGAATTCAGGTAAGGAGAGCAAAATACATTTTTGCTTTAATCCCTTTTGATTATGGCTTTTTAAAGGTTCCCACTTGATGCCTTACAGCACCGAAAAATCCACATCAAATACCCAACAGCACCATATAAATACACATCTTTATGTGGCAAAGTGAAGTGGAGTCAGTAAAGCGTTCACACTGGCTATACTTTAAAAGCGGATTGGGGTGTTTTTAATTCACTGTGATCTGGAGTATTTGCAAGTATTTTGTCGCTGGTCTTTCTGACATCTGACTTTGTTGAGGGCTAGTAATCCACAACTAGAGGCATCACGCCACACTGAAGATTTAAAAGAGGGCTCGGTATTAAACCACCAAACTCTGTTAACAGCGTTACAGTTAAACCACATACAAAAAAAGGACAGATACAAAAAAGAAAAGAAAAATTACAAAGCGTTGGCGAGGTGTGTGCTGCTGCAAGCATTTAGGCAAACACAATTTTCAGCTTATCGTGGCAAGCTCTCTTTTACCCATCATCCCTAACTGCACCTCGCCTCACGCTCATTCCAATCCGGATCATTTTCAAATGCAAATAGCAGCACTTCACAGTAATCTCACCCAACAGAGAGGCGAATCTATTTGCATACATAAGTCGGCCGCTATTGCCATAAGTTTTAAACACACAATCTGCATAAAGTGGAGGGGAAGAAGTAAAATGAACCAAACGTGTCAAATTCAGCAAAGGCTATAATGAATGAAGGTTTGTTTAATATTTAAAAAAGGTTGGTCAGTAATGGGAGAGATGAATGATGTGTTATTATCGCCCGGAATTGGTCGCAAAAGTGATCTTGTGAAATGCAGTGAAAGGTAAACTTAGGAAGGTGTGTCTCCTGTAATAACTTTCACTCAGCGCTACATCAGCATTTTTGTCTTATTTCTCTGAAAAATCCATTCTTCTGTGGTGACATTAATTTAATGTTTTACATGGCAGAATGATGGATTCGTCTGATTTTAAACTGTAACTTTAACAAGAAAAGATGAAACAGCTGCATGCTGTTAGTCACCTGACCGGTTTCAGCTTGTTGTGCATTTTTAAAAACTGTAAATCGATAGCTGAATTCATTTAAAGGTTAACAGCATTTATAACTGAATTTGTTAATTTTAATGAAACAAATTTCCCCCAAAAGTCTACAGTAAACAAAATGTAGAATTAATTCACCTGACTGGTGCTAAATTATTCATAGCTGTATCACATTTAATTTATTTGATTTTTACAACTCAAATTCATCTGTTTTCATTTATAATTTATTTGATTTCTTTGATTTGTGTGTAGCCTTTAATATGCTTCAAAAATATATTATACAGAACACTGATATGTATGTAGGCTCAGACTGCAGTTGTGTTCATAACTGTTGTGACATGACTAGAATTGAGATGTTAGCCCTTTAAATGTCTTAAATAAAGAAGTCAGTGGGTGATTTGTGATGGGATCATTTAAGTTAGCTCTGTTAAGCTGTGTTTGGCTCTGTTAAGCTGTGTTTGGCTGTCACACATACTTCACAACAGGGTATCTGACATTACTCTTAAGTAACAAAATAATTCCACATTATTACAGCAAATATTTTGATTTGTGGACAACTGAACAGTGTAATCATAAGTTCATTGCAGTATAATCACATTTAACACAAAGACAGAATTCAATACTATTATACAATTAGTTTGACAACAAAAATGGTTTTCACATTACTTACAAATAAATGGTTGCACAGCATTTTATAAGCTGTCATGAATGTAGCATTGTGGCTCATGATTTGTATGCATGTGTGGTAAACACTATAATTGTAAATAGCAACTTAATGTCAGATCTGAGCTTAAGTGATGCCTCCTTTAAACATACACACTGTTGGCAAATATCAACTTTAATGTGGCTTTTTTCTATACGCTTTATATATGAAAATAAGGCTGCAGCCGAGACGTGTTTGGCAGGCAAAGCAAATGGCTGTTGATGTTAGCGGCGTTTAGCGAGGGTCGTCATTTGAAGAGAACTCACTGCATTAACATTCATAATTACCTACATGGAGAATCTGATATGGTTCATTTAGCAGCAGAGTGGGGAAACAAGCTGTCAGGAGTGTGTTCTTTAATTAAGAATACGATGTTGCAACATGTCCCTCATGGCCACTAATGGAAGTGTTAGTTAATTCACTTATCTACGCGTGAAGTTCATAATGACTCCTCAGTAACTTATAGTATAAAGTTGTTTCTACTTACATATGTTTTAATGACGCAGTCCTACAAATATAGTGTTGGGCTGTTAATTACATCACCGAGTGGGTGTGTTTACAACCATAAAATATTATAGAAAACGAATTGAATAACTTTGTTTTTAAAAAAACAATGGTTTGAAAACAACATCAAATTATGTAAAAATAAAATCAATGTATGCCAATAATGCTTTGCTTTAATTGTTTATGACGTTTACCCAATGCAACAACAGGGTTTATGTCATCATCATGACCTAGCGTGACCTCATTCTATGACATCAGGCTTTAAAGACACAAGCTCATGTATGTAATCATGTTCAGCGTGTCAGTTCCTCAAAGAACCCTTCTTTTGTTTCACATGTGATTAAAGATGAAGCTCTTAGCTGTACCTCCATTTTAATATAACTGTCTTAGAACCTGTTTTAAAGTGCAACATCAGAAGTTCTCAACAAAAAATCTGCTCTCAACAAGTTTTGAAGAAAAGAGGCTTAATTGTTCAAGGTTGTATGAGTTTTAATCATGGCGTGATCAAATAGGCAGACAGCACTGCCTGTAAATAATACATTAGCGCCCATACAAAGGCAGCCCCACAGGCGCTGTGCAGAGCGGTGAGCACTGAGAAAGAAACATCTCCTCCGGTTATGCGGCAATTTTCTGTCGAGTCGTCAGAAATGAGAGGAAGTTCAGAAAACAGTTTGTTCTGAAGTTACAGTACTGTTCTCAAGGGTGAAGGAGAGGCTGGACAAAGTCACTCTTCAAAGGAACCTCGAATCTCCTCTTGTCCACCACAGAAGATGATTCAAACACTTAAGAGCATAAATGTTTAGAAGAGCCGTCCTGAGCAGTCAGTGTGAGTGAACAGTGCTCAACGTGAAAATACTGCTGCCTTTGTTCCCTGCTTGGGCAGCCGTGGCTTTGAGGACCCGGGTCTGGGTTCAGTCTTTGATCATAGAGTCTTTCGTCTTCTGTTTGGCTGTGGATGCAAAGAGACAGAGATCCTCAGTTGTTTGCGTCTCCTTCACTGAAGTCATGATGCAATTGGCTGTGCAATGTTTGCCAGTGTTTGTCAATCCTCAGTGATGGTGAGACTATATACAGTGTATCCAATACTATATAAGTTTATATGGAGAAATAGTAGTTTGTTGGATGGGACAATATTGATACAATATTAATGGATATCATGACACACTATATATTGTTTAGTCTGGACAAATTGTATTAACAGCATCAACTAAAAAAATTAAAAATAAAATATGACATGCATAACATGAAGTAAATTTCTTATTTAGAGCAAACAGTGCTTGTGGCATTATGAACACTATTAAATCTGTGCATTAAGTATTACATGTGTACCATTGTTAAAAAATAGGTAGATTTTTTTTCTCTTTTTTTTACCTCCACTACGCAGGCCTATGACACACATACTGGTATATTTGTATACATTTCAAATGTTTAAATTACATATTTGCTTATTTAAAAAAGTTTTTTGCTATTTCCAGAAAGGTTTAGGGTAAGTTTTGAATGAAATATCCATCAATTACTGATCCACTTGCTGATAGTTAGCAATCTCCAGACCACAAACAAACACTAGCGACACAAACCCGGACAAGCTGCTGTGTATAGCTAGTTACACATCAGTGCGTGTGCAGTTGTTATGGGATATTTGAGTATAAAGTGAGTGCAGGGTCCCACTGAAAATCTATTGTCCTATCCACACCCCCCCTCACCATCACACAGCCAGTGATTATCTTCAGTCATCGCTGCTTGCTCAGCAACATTAACATGCTGAGTTCACACTTGAGGTTCAACTTTGTGTCCGATTTGCATTTACATTCAGTCTTGCTTTGTTTATAATGATAAATACAGGCTGACTCAGTCTGCGTGTTGTGCGGTTGCAGGTTTTTTCCACACAGGAGGAGCCAGAAATACCAAATTTATGCTTATAACAGGACGCATAAACGTTGCATAAACGTAGCAACAAGGCCTAAACTTAAAAAACTTAAAGAAGCCATTCACAAAATAAACTAAATGTGCCAAACATGCCAACGCTGTACACTGACATTAGCATAGTTATTCAACGTAGGCATTAAATCTTAGAGCCACGTATATTTGTGTAGGTATATTATGCATGAAAATAAGTAGGTTTACGTACAAACCTTTTTGCTATCGCCGTCTGACCACATTAGAGGAGCAGAGCTGACATAAATCTGATGAATTTTTATTCACTCCCACACATAATGTCTGAGAATCATATCTGTGTGTGAAATTATCCTCTCAAATTGTATATGAATATTCACTCAACTCTAATACACACATTTTCTAACCCTTTATGAAAACAGCACAGATTATATCGATGTATCTCCGTTTTAATCTTTAATAACAGCATCTTTTCATTTTTTAAATTTTAGGCAGACGCCGCACAAGCACCCAAACCTATTTTCAATTTCCCTTATTGAGTTTAGCCATTCGCAGCCTTTTTCTAGCGATTTACAAATATATCTAAAATAAACTGTTAAGATTTCAATTTACACACGCTTTCAACTCCATAGTGGCTTGAAAGAAATAAAAAAAAACAAAGTATGTTGCCTCTCGATACAATCTTTGTATTGTTTGCTCTGCTCTTTTTCCATTACAGAAACCCAGGCTCCTCTTCCACCCTTATCCAGAGCTCAGCCCTACAATTGCTTTTTGAATGAAATAGGACAAGTTTTCATCCATTTTTAATTGAAATGCAAACTACAGCAGTGGGTCACAGCAACAGCGGTGCTTTCACTCCCTGATGATAAAGGCTTCAGTTATTTGTCTGGCTATCAGTTTGGTCATGTGTGTAATTGCCTGTTGCCATTCTCTGGCCACAAAAATGCACCAGAGTGATGTCTGCTGAGGAGATGCTGGAAACTGCGTACAATAAAACCCAAATGATTCCACGTGTACTCTAGCTCAAAGAGCTAGTTAAAAATGCGCTAAATAATCATTTTTTAGATCTGTTTTATCTCGAATCTCATTTGTAATTGAGGGTGGGTAAGATATTAAAATTATTGTAAGAAACGTACCTTTTAAACCCTGTAACTTTCAGAAAAAAATGCTAAATGGGAGCCCAGAGAGTGATGTAACATTAACCAGTTATAAGTTAGCTGTAAGGTTTAAATCACTACTTAAGTTTAAGTTTATTTATAAATCACTGTTTACAATGGCACATTGTTGCAAAGCAGCTGCACAAATGAAAAATATCCAAGGATATTTTACAGAGAAGTAAAAATTAAATGAAAATAAAAAGTAAAAATACATGAAGAAAATTAAAAAGTAATTGAATTATTAAACAATACTGACATAATGCAAACCAGAATTCTCAACAACAGAAATGCAGCCACTAGGCACGCGATGACCACTAGGGGACCACCTACTGTTACAACCACAATGGTTCTGAGGTACCTATAACTATAGCTAACAACAATAAATAGAAGTAGCAGATTTCTGAAGTACTTCAGTTTGTAAAAGCAGATATAAATGTATTAATATTTTTCTCTGTATTTTGTTTAGTGGGTTTAATATTTTGTCTAAAATAACAGAGTTGGATATATAAAAATGTCCATCATGTAATGGTAAGATGGATGCGAAGAATTGTTCTTCTGGAAAGAACTAAAGGGATTGTGGTGTAAGATGGAGGGAAAACCAGATGTTGTGCTGGTATTGATCTTCTCAAGGTCAAAGCAGGCGTGAACTTCACCCTCAGGAGAATTCTCTCTGTCACCTTGACCATGAGCTAACACCAGTCATGTGACCTTTGCACCTCGTGTCCCTTGAGACTACTTACCTCAATCCTTCCCCCCCGGTCACCTTCTCTCTGTGCTAATCTCTTGTTTGACCTCTGAAATTTCACCTTGACCTTGTGCTAATGCTGCATTCTGACCTGTGGCGTGACCTTTGACCCCAGCCCCTGGTTTTCAGCTGAATTAGGAGTGTGCTGGGAGAAACCAGCACTGGCCAAACTGTTCAAATGTAAACTGACAACAGCTCACTCCCCCAAGCTATCTGCCTGCCCACTGGGAAGTTAGAAATGTGGGTTAAAGTGAGTCAATAGTGTTTCACAAGGCCAAGAAACATCCCCAGAGTGGGGTCTTCTGTCTGAAGTGGGCTGACATTTATTATTTGGAAAATAAAGCAAAAGGGGGGTGGGTGAGTGAGTGAGTGAGTGAGAGAGAGATATGATTAATAAGAAAGGGTGGGAAAAAAAGAGGATGGAGATTGACAGGCAACGAAAGTGGGGCAGGGTAAAAGAGAAAGATTGGTGAAGTGGAGAGATAGAGAGAAAAAGAGAGAGGGGCTTTTTAATGGATCCTGGGTTCTCAGTCATATTGATTTGGATACCACACACTGCACACACAAACAGGCACCTGGGACATGTCCTGCCCTCATAATATGAATAAAATATGAAAGCTAAATATTTGATTATGATACCCTAATAAAAGTATTTTAAACTCACAGTGTTTAGCACAGCATTGCATGATCATAAATCCACAGTGTGTCTTTGACAATCATTTTTGGTAGCTAATTTTTAGCGCTCTCCCCAGTCGTTTGTTGAGGGTGTATGGTTGGCTTGGCAGCAAAGGTGAGAGAGTTTCAGTGTGAGAAGCTGAGAGCAGGGAAAACAGAAGTGAAATATTTATAGAGGTTTGACTTGCACCGCTCCCATCGGGCTGCACATGCTTGCTGGAGATAGCTGCAGGCTTTTCAGAGCAGCAGGTCAGATTTGGAGGTTTACACATCATAGAAACACACAACATGTCAATGGGGGAGAGAGAAATGAAGAGAGAGAGACTGAAAAGCTAGGAGGGGTCGTACAGAAAGTGCACACAAAGGCAGATTTGAGCCTCGAAGTTATAGATTTGTTTTCTGTTTTTATTTTATCATCTTGTTGTTTTTGACAGATACCTTTTTCCTGTTTCTTCCCTTCAGATCAAAAACTGCTTGTGTGATATTGAGTTTGACAGCTACCTGTATCCACATCAAAATTCATTTTGTGTTGGAGTTTTGATTCCTTTCATGTGAGCCTACAAATATTTCAGATTTTGTCTTTGTGCCAAGGCAATAGATTTGGGATTTTTTGATGGCGTGAAAGCCCGGTCCACACATCTAGAAAGTAAAGGAAATATAAATGAACTGAAGTCAAGAGATTGAGAAATATATTTGAGAAGCGAGTGTGTGTGGTTTAGTTTGATTCAGTTTGACTAGGCTGCACACTTTTGAGTTGGTTGTTGAATTTGGTGCCCATTAATAAAGTGTAACATTTTAAATTAAAGGATCATCTTTAACGCATACACTTTCTCGTCCTTCTATTTGGTTTGATGCCCCAAGTCAAGTCCAGACTTGATCAATAGGTCATCAGACAGAAGGGCAGAGGTCAGAGGTCAATGCTAGTCTGATCAGGAGATGTTGGATCAGGCTGGTTTGTGGGAGGAGAGCATGCAGGGAAATATGAAGTTTGCTGATTCAGGGGCCGGCAGAAAGTAGAAGCCCCTCCCTCTCCATTGATAGGCTATTTCTAAAGCAGATGATTTATTCTGTCCTAAAGGGCATGGAAGGGGAAGTATTGATTTGGGTAACATTTCCCAGCAGCCCCTGAGCAGCCGCCACCTGAGACTAGAAAAGTAAATGAAGGGTCAGACAGACCCTTAAAGGTTTTTAATCTCTCTTATTTTTTTACAGGGTGTTTTGTGGCAAAATTAGATATAATTTATATGAGAATTTGGCTGTTTGGTGGGATTAACAACCTTTGTATTACAGTTGCATTTACAGTAAAATAGGTTTTGGAACGCTGTGCTATAAATCAGTTTAATTTTTTTGGTGGACAAATTACTAAATATTTTAATTTTACAAAATTTTAATGATTTCTTGCTTTCTGCAGCCAATAATTAATTCCACAAAAACACATTGTGAAATTAATTATAATGTAGTCTTACTCATATGTTTTGGTATGTTTCACAACCTGACCCATGTTAATCGGGCTAGCCTCTAACAACAGGAATGTTGAATCTGACCAGAATCAGAATCAAGTATTCCAGACAGCTGCATAAAAGCTAACTATGCATGATTAGCTGAGTTCTGTTATTGAGGGGTTGCATTGTTTTCATATTTGTGACCTAGTTTTTTAGAAGTGAAAACCAACGATCTAGATCATAGCTTTTTGGAAACTTGGAAGGTCCAAGTCAAAGGCATGTTCCTCATCTACTTTTTGAGCTCTTGGCTTCTCCAGACCTTTCATAGCCTCTGTTGTAGCCATGCTCCACCCTTTTCCATCTGCCCTTGTTTTAGCCGGTGTAGTGATTACATTTATTAATCTCATGGCGATAGAATAAAGGACCACATGTTCAAACAATAATTACTCCCTCGTCTTTGGAGATACTGTCCGGGCGTAATTGGATTTAAATGAACTCAAATTCTCCTTTGTTATAGCACATAACACGCAATGCTTTTTAATTAAGATCGTTGGGCTCGAGTAATGATACAGGCCCACGTTGAGAGCCATGCATCCTTTCATGTCCCAGTCTTCAAACAGCCCTATGAAAGAGGAAGCCGGGGTTGCGAATGCACCAGTTTTCTGTCTAGCTCAGCAGGGAAGGGTGTGGTTTAATTATCATCACACCGCATCAGACCCATCAGATGCTCTGTGCTTGAGCTTCTGTCAGGTCTGATACTCAAAAAGTGTTGTTTCTGGCTCATCCCGTCTCCTGTGGAGTGGATGATGGGAACGCCGGATACCGTGACACTGATATCCTCATTTGGTGGACTGATTAACTAAACCTGGGAGGCGTAGAGTTGTTGTGTGTGTCAGATGTTTCCTCCATAGAGCTTTCACAGGTAAATATTATGTGTCATGGGTTAAAGAGAGTTATTTGTAGTTTGATTGAATCACATTTTTTGGCTTATGTATGCTGACAGCACCATGGGTACGGCTCAAGTACCACTTTATCCACACCAAACCATGAGTTGTTCCGTTTAACTCATATTACACTGGATATAATTTAGCATAATTATTAATATTATTACAATGGCCACAGTTAAAATAATTCATGTTTTTCATAATTCATATTTCATAATTCACAAATATTGGTTAATTTGTATTAGACGTTTGATGGGGTGAAAACAGAAGTGTTTTAATATATATGGTGAAGTATGGATATTTGTAAAGTGTATGTCTGAAATCTTTATATCATGTGTTTATATTATCCGCACAAATTTACAAAGCTTAACTCAAACACAACCTTTCCTATTTCTTTGCTACTGTTTTTAAATATTGTAATGTTTTACAGTACAAATATTTACTTTTTAAAAACATAATTTGTATAGGTTTAACAAAAACAATGTTTAATAGGTTTACAAAGTACTTTTAACAAAGAACACAAACCTTTGTTTGGGAATCACTGGCTTACATAACATATGCAGTTTTTCTCTTTCTTTTAATCAGGGGTTTTGTGTTTCTTGCCCTGATTCTAGTTTCCCTGAACATACTGTATGACCTTCAGCTTGTAGAAGCATCAAAGTGATCAAAGTGAACACAAACTTTAGATCACAGTTCACCCTACATACTTCCTGAAGCTCATTATATCTGTGAAAGTGCATGAGCAAAGAGTTTCCAGACACCAACACCATTTATGTTAATTGCATTGTTTAATATATGTATACACAGAGAGAGAGAGAGAGAGAGAGAGAGAGAGAGAGAGAGAGAGAGAGAGAGAGAGATAAAGGCACTGTACAATGAGTTGTGATAATATAATGTAGCAGTAAAGAGAAATTAGAAGGTTATCAGCTGGAAAATGACTGTGTTGTTAACTGTGGAAAAGAAAAGTGTGTTAGCAAGTGCCAAAATTATCTAATAAAATCACTTAATTCAATTTCTGCAAGACATTTAATAATAGGAGCCGATTTATTTCAGCTACTGTCACACTAAATTGTGTTATAAAAATAAAGCTACACAGAACCATCAACTATCGTTCCTCGCTATTGTGAGAGAGATAATGTAGAGTCAGGTGATTACCTCAAAATAAACACAAAGCTGAGGGTCTTTTATCACTGTAAGGGGTTTAATTTAGTTATAATGGCCGTCTGACTGTACATGATCATTCTTACTGTATCAAACAAATAAATGGACAGTTATTTGATCTCATAACACACACAAGCGAATAACAGACATGAAACACAAAGCTTTAAAATATATCAAAATATTTATTTCCAGCCACTGAAGTCACACATTTGCAATCTGAATTTCTTATTATGCACATGTTAATAAAATTTAATGCCTCAGTTCTGTGACTAACCAACTGGTTAGTCACAGATGGTTAGTCACAACCAACTGGAATCAAGTTTTACAGAGAGATATGTAATGAAAAGTTATAACTCCAAAATATAATGTAAATATTACCTTTGAGCCTGTCTACTGATCTGTCTGCACAGATATACCAAACAAACAAAGAATTCAAACCGTTAATAGCAAAATAAGGAGCAAAAGTTGTATAAACTCAAAACCTCTCCAGCTGTCAACATCATGTTCCACACTCTTCAGATGGTCCCAAATGGTGGATGGGTTGAGAAGCTGTGCTTTATTGCATCACTGTGCTCCTCCTGCATGCTGTTTCATATGAAGAGGAGTGTACAGAGATATGGAGCTAAGGTGATCTCCTCCGACAGTGATACTCACAAGCAGAAAGAACAGCCTGGAAATAAGTTATGACACTGTGATGATGGTGCTTCTGATCAAATGCCTGTTCTGAGTCTCAGGCTGGCTCACAGTGTGGGTCTGAGATCCAGGTAACTGTGTGATTGATGGGGGTCATTGCCTGCGGTTTATACACGTGTAGTTCCTCTACATCCTATACCAGATGATATCAATCAAATGATGGAATAACACACACTTCATTCAAGCAGTTTACAATATCTGCTGACAGCGATGTGCAGAAATTACTCTTTGCCACAGAGACTGTCTCTCTCTCTCTTTCTGTCTCTCTTTTTGTGGTGGCTAGGATCTATGCAACACATTATTGTGGTACATTCAGCTTTGCATGAGTCAATAAATGAAGACATTATTATATTAGTTTGTTTAACTATCTTTATTTGTCATTGCACAGACTTTAAAACCATTAAAAGACATTAAAACCATTTTTTACTAAAATGTAACTTAAAATGGCTTAAATTGTTGGTGTATTAGCATGACCTAAATATTTTGCTACCTTATGATGTGGGAATAGACCAGTCACATGACAATGGTTTAAACAGGAAGTTGACTTTTTATAAGGGAATTCTAAAGGAAATGAGAATGTACCAATTTAGGTGCACCAGAGGGGTCATGGGAAAATGAGATGTCCTGATTACTGTGAATTTGTCTAACATAATTCTTTATTAATGAACTTAAATCTATCCATGTAGTTAAATGTTGCATGTTTACCCCAAGATTGGTGTTGCTGCTACTGCTGCTAAGAATGAGTTTTGTTTTGTTTCCCCCTTTTTGTGTAATGGTGCTGTCCACCAGAGTGTCTTGTTTAGTTTTTTTCTTATTGTTTTCTGGAAATGTTGTGCTGTCTATTATATCTGGACTTTAACTACCACCATTTTTGTATCTTTTCCCTTAACAATGATGTTTGAAATCATCAGGTTTAATGAAGACAAACTATGTTAATGGTCCCATAATGGACCATTTGTTTGTTTAGCATAATTAGCTAACGATTGCAGATCCATTGCAATAGGTCACCCTGACTG
Source organism: Yasuhikotakia modesta (assembly GCA_036877545.1). NCBI lineage: Eukaryota > Metazoa > Chordata > Actinopteri > Cypriniformes > Botiidae > Yasuhikotakia > Yasuhikotakia modesta. The sequence goes on from JBAJNP010001512.1 coordinate 48,600, forward strand.
TGCTGGTCAAACAGAGACATTAGACGGATGAAAGTTAAAATGCATTTTTACATTAGACACAATACATTTTTGTGTATAGTTTTGTGTACACAAAAGGCATTTTAATGCATAGTTCTACATAATAAATAATTCTAAAAATAAATGCTTTGACACCACCCCACTGTCTTTAGAAGTTTATAATATGTTTTAGCAGTTTGTGTGTGTTCCCTGGGTATTAAACTCACAATCTTTGTGCTGCTAAATAACAAACATGCAAAACATGCTATGCTACACAAGAAACAACAGTTGGTACATACGCCCCTATTGCTGATTGGCTAAGAGAGTGTTACAGTGTTGTGGGCCTTGGTCTGTCCAGTTTACAAAGCCAAGACTGTGTATAAACACAATATTTTTTCAACAGACACAGAACCCCAAACTAGCAAATATTCACAAAATTGTTTCTTTGGGTGTTGAATTACATTTTTCATATCAAGTGGCTGTTTCAAGTTCAATCCAAATCAATTATATAAACCTTAAACTACCTGCAATGTTTAAACACAAAACAGACCTTTAATATTCCATATTTCACATTTAATACACACACAGATACACAAATGTTATTTAATTCCCAAAATAACTTAAACTTAGTTATATTCTAACATCATTCATGTAGTCACCCTACACAAATATTTTCTTGACATTTTATTTCCCAGTGTATTTACGCATCACACTGAGCTTTTTAAAGAGTATTAAAGTTTTCATCTATTCTGGGCTCTGATTGGCTGCTTTTTCTGAATAATTTGGTCTAAATCAAATTTAGACCAAATTTCCAAACTTTTGACAGGTACTGTACATTTTTACAGGCACTTTACAGTTTATTCAGTTGGCAGTTAAAAGTCATACGTGTTGATGCCAAACCCGTGTCCATGTTTTACGAGGCACACAAAGTGTTTACAAGGTCATTAAAACTGTAAAGCCTTTTGAAAATAACGGACATAGGAAAGTTTCTTAAAGGCAGTTTATGTCTATTGGTCAGTTATCATAAAAAGTGGCTGAATGATAAAATGTATATAGTAAACAAACTATAGTAGTAATAAACAATCCAATAAACAAAACTGCCTTGAATCCCAAAGCTGTCACAACTTTACTTATGGCTCTCAGATGTAAATGGTTAAGCTGGATATTGGTACATTTAGCTCTAAAGCTAGATTGGTGGTGATGGTTTAAGATGTATCCTCTCTGATTCCTCCCACACTGTTCCTCCCTTTGACAAACCTTGTGGGAGAAGTTGACGTCTGAGCTGAACCCTCGACATCTGCAACAGAGACCCCTGAGACAGGCATGACTTTGTATATCATTTCACAGCACCGACTCTATCGTTCTTTCTGAATTATTAAGTAATATTTAGTGATAGACTTGATATATCAGGCTAAAAGTCTGACTATATTTGAGGTTATTTGCATGAACTGATCAGTTACATGAAGTAATACCTTTAAATAGGTAATATGTGATGTAACTGTAAACCTTTAGTAAACCTTTTATTAGCAAATTATTTTAATGTCAAATCTTTGGTCGAGCACCAGTAATATTACTATTATTTTGAAAACAATATTTTTTTGTTCAAAGGGGTTTTTGGCAGCCTATTGGTTGGATTAATACAAAGACATTTGCATTATACATTTATTCCAATATTAAAATCCCACATCCATTAATTTTAACCTGAATTTTTATTTTGTTAATGAAAGGTTGGTCTTTCAACTGAAATATGTTAAAAACACATTTGTCTTCCATCTGTTTCAATTGTTGTATGTTTAATCACATTTTCAGTCACACTATACACACACACACACACACACACACACACACACACACACACACACTGAATTCTTCACCTCAGAAGAGTAACACACACCCATGACTATTGGTTTTACATACAAAGTTTCAATCCCAAGCTTTCTCTCTCTCTCTCTCTCTCTCTCTCTCTGTCTCTGTCTCTCTCTCACTCATTCTGTCTCCCTCTCCTGGGACCAGTAATTACAAAAGAGGCTTGGTGTCGACTCTCTCTCCCCCTGTGCTCTCTGCAGTGTGAGGGGGAGAAGTTGCTTTACTGAACAGTTGCAGCTGGTTTGTGCAGGAATTAATCATGATGATTAATTGGGCTTCAAGTTAAATATCCACAGAGCGACGTCAAGCTGACAGGCGTCACGCTTAAATTGACACTGTTTTAAAAAGCACTAGATTGATTTACAGAAAGGACTAATGAATAGTTTTCTGAACCAGGGGAGACATAAACAGGAATGTGTGTTTTTGAATCTGACCTGAACAGTCAGTTTGTGGCTGTGTTTGTCTGTTTGCTGCTGTGTGTGTGTCTTTACCTATTGTTTGGGCACATTGGTGTGTGGGGGGGGCTCCAGTCCTGGCATTTGTAATCCATCTATTGTGTTGGTCTAGCACTGGATCAATGCTCTGCATTGAGTCTGGCCCACAGGTCTGTAACCGAGCCTCTGTTCAGCTATCCTCACCCCTGTCTCTTCCATCTCAACTCTGGAGGAGGAATAGTGAGGGTTTGAGTCCAGGTTCTCTGTGTGTGTTTTTGTGGTCAATGAATGTGTGTGTGTGTAACTGTGTGAAGTTCTGCAGCAGTGCTTATATTTTAACTCCTGTGCCCAAAGCATGTTTGAATTCCCCTCTGGAGTGCACCTCACTTTAACTTGAACCCTGTTTTTTATTCTACATTTATTTATGCATTTGGCAGAAGCTTTTATCCAAAGCGCTTGACAGCGCACTGAAGCTATGCATTTTATCAGCATGTGTGTTCTCTGGAATCGAACCTATGACCACAGCGTTGCCAGCATTATCCATGCCAGTTGAGCTACAGCGAATGCTCATTCTACTGTGCATTGTCTACATTGAAATTCAGAAACCAATATCCATTTATGATCCTGTCTAATAATTGATGACAAAACTGCACGAATCCAAGGATCAGAAATTGTGAAGTTAGCATTAACTGCTGCACATTTCATCTGAACTTCTCATGAACCCGGACACAAGTTGTTACTTTTTGCAAATGCTCTACATTTTTCATTGTGCGCCGTGCTGCAGTCCTCTGCTTTTGTGCAGAAGAGGGAGAATAGAGAAAGATTTAATCCAAATCGAGTCGTTTGAGGACTTTGAGGAGGGAGATACGAAAGTGACCAGTAGGGGGCGCTAAAACAAAGAGAAATTCTGCAGAGAACCCCCAGCCCCTTATCTGCATCTACTCACCTCCATCTCATGAATACATAATATTCTTGCACAACCCAGTAAGTCTTTGAATTCTTGAAAACACGGAGAAAGTGCGTATGTTTGTGTGTTTATAGACTCTTTCTCCTAGTATAGGCCTGTCTGTTTGGCTTGTATTTGGATGTTATTGTTGTTGCATCAGTTGTGCAGTTGTTTGTCATTTTAACTCCTCCCCCACCCGCCTCAGAGTTGAGACCCTCTTTATACAGATGGCTGCATAAAGGCTGTTCCTGCTCAACACAGACTGTAGCTAATCATTCAGACTGGGTGTGAGGAAACGCAACCAGGCACAATATTTTATATATTTTAAATTCTTTTTAAATTTCTGTGGACAATGCCACAAATTTGATTCTTTGGTTACTGAAATATAAATATCAGGATCATGTTTTAAGGTTAAGCAAAATGTAAGAAAAAATTACATTTTTAAATTAATAATAAAAAATTTTCAAAGTCTTTCACTGTTTTATCCTTAATAAGATTTTAAATCTGAGATTTTTGTCGTGTTCTCAGACTTTTAAACCTCATTGTATCATTTACATCTTCCTGTCAACACGTCTGTTACCAGTCAGATGAAGGAGGAAGGAAATCAGATATTACACTTAAGATTTAAAACACAAACACACACCTCCTCTCAGAGAGAAGCAGAGACATATGGACTAAACCAGTGAACGTTTTAAACACAAAAAGAGAAAGATTTCTCTTGTTCCTGTTCATTCTTGTCTCACAGTCTTGTCACTCTTTTAAAAGCTGCAGAAAGGCTGCATGACTCAAAAGTTCATCAAGTTTCTAATCTAGTAGGTTAGAGTCTGTGTAGGTCCGGTTTCCTTTTGTAAGCAAGCATCTCGTTCACCGACAGCAAGCTTGTGTTGTGAAGAGTGACTTCAGTCAAAGCTTTTCTGTGAATCTGTGCTTTACTTTGAAGACGTGGAAAGTGTCAAAAAAGTTACACGTTTTGTATGCATGGAGACATTAGATCAGTGTGAGATGCAAAGGCTTTAATGTAGGTCTTAAATCTATGGCCAGATTCACTTTTTGAATGTTTATAATTTTTTTTTCTCTGGGGACAATGTTGGTGTCTCACAAGTAATTCATAAGATGTCAGTCAGCCTATTAAAGTGTCTGTAACTTTGTTAATGGGCTTATTTGAATCACCACACAAAGGTGAATTGAGCAGTCACTTGTTTAAGCGTGTACGGACAGGTTGCATGTTTGATGTTAAAGTTTTAACCCATTTCCTCTCAGCAAAACCCCTGTTGAGTTTATCGTTTCTTCACCAGGTAATTAAAGCTCCTCGCTGACCTTCACAAACAGAAAGCTGGTATGAAAAGCATGGTCAACTGCCTTTGTACAGAGTATTATAGAAAACAACAACAACTACAAAAGTAACCTTCCTCACAGCAGTGGACATGGGAGGTCTTCAATTCTGCATATCAAAGAATTGCCCCCCTGTGGGCTCAGAGTAAGTCTCCCAAGGTCAGACTGTCTACCTCCAGTACATTATCCTGGACTGACAAAAAGAGCTTAGGGTTCTCATGAGGCTTGTGCAAAAACTATGGCAACTTTGGCCTTGTTTCCAGTATATGTAGATTCTGTATGAAACATGTAGGATTGTAATACAATGTGTCACATAGTAGGTCTACATTTTATTTAGTAAATACAAATGGGGTAGCATTAATATTTAAAAATGTTGATTATTTTAGCTGGTGCTACAATGTGACATTGACTATAAAATAAATGTGCATCACAGTTTTGAATAACTAGAGATGTGAAAAACTGCAACATTATTTTATTATGACCTGCTATTAATATCAGTGTAATATTGAAACACCAGGTCCCTGCATTTTCCTTCAATAAGAAACTCTTCCAATCCACTGCTGGTTGACCCAAAAGATAATCTGCCCTCACTCACTCCATCGCTTGAGCCAATGTTGTGTGTCAAACAGGTCGGGCTGCTCAAACAAACAGAGCAATGTTTAGATAGCGTCACAGTGTTTACACATTTTGTTTTTTGTGAATATCAGTCTACTGTTTTCTTAGCCATAGCTGTCTCTTATTTCAACATTGAAAAATTACCCTTCACCTTTAATAAAACGAAATCAAAAGGGGCACCAAAGCATCACTAATCATAATCATTTGAAGGTTTTTTCAGAGGGTGTTGGAATAAACAGAACGCACATTACAACCACAACGTGGATACACAGAAAGAATCCACTAGCAGACAGAAAAGCATTTCAATAGCGATGGAGCTGAACAAAACAAGAGAGAAAAAAATGTGTCACTTGCAGCTGCGGACTCCTAATCCCTCAGAGAGAAAGAGAGAGAAAGAGATTTTCGCTAGTGAGGCTGCGAGTGAGGCAAAAATGTGAGGCAAACAATGTCAGAGATCCACAACTGATAATAAGATGCAAGTGGTTAGACATTTTTTAAGTTTAGCCTCATGTGTTCTGGTGGTCTGTGGCATCACAGAGATAATGACTCTCCGCTGTATCCAGAGAGCGGCAGAGAAATACTCCTTCATTTTAATTGCTTACATTTTGTTTCACGGTTGCGGCGGCCTGTAGTGCTAAAGTACAGAGCTCATTTATGAATGAGGCCAAATCTGTGGAGGCATGAGGCAGTACTGGGCCATTTTGTCAGCAAGGAAGGTCCAAAGAGAATTAAACGTCCTCTCAGGGGCAGATGGATTGCCACCTACCCGTGCAATCATGCACCATGTGCCGAGACAGAGAACACAATAGAGAAATAAAAGATCTTTTGTGGAGTGGGAGAGGATGGAGGGAGAGATAAACGCAGTATCCGTAGAGACTTGCGTCAGGCAGACAGTTAGACAGACAGAAAGACATAAAGACAGGAAAAAAGTAACAACATTTACTGTACAGTGGCAGATAAAAGCACACAGGTCGCAGATACAGGGACGTGGCCCTCAACTGTTGTTTATATTGAAGGACGTTGGTCACAACAGCAATTTCTAGTTGGAGAAGTATGCGCTTTTGGACAATTTGAGAAGGTTTCAGACTCCATAAAAACGTGTGGAGGTTTACACAAGACACACACGCATTTCTAATGTGGCATACCACACCTGAGGAAACCGTGTCACTAATTGTTCTCATTAAACAGGACAGTTTGTTGTTTTATTACCCGGTGTGTGTGTTTGGGAACAGGCAGTCGGATATGTGAGCAAGAGAGACATGGGAGAGGGGATATTTTCTATCCTGAGGGAATGATGAGGAATGACCAGAGAGTGAGAAACAAAGAGAGAGAGGGAAAGCCATTTTTCTCTTAGTCCCCTGGAGGGTTTCATGTAGAATCAGAGCTGTAAGAGAGAGATGCTGATAGCAAAGAGCTAAAGCGCTCAAGCAGAGCTCTAGGCTCACGAACAGACTGCCTCTGTCTGAGTTTATGCATCAGACACAGTATACCTGGAGAAGTTAAATCAACACCGCCCAGCCAATAGGACAACAGCAGACAACAGCAGACAGACATATATATTATGTTGTGACATGTTATTATATAAAGTGGAATCAAATTGTACGAGATAAAAGAATTCACAGGACAATAAAAACAACTTGAAATCAGTACTCAGTTCAAAAGAGCTTTTATTTAAACTAATGCATTACTAATTTATTCTAAAGTAATCAGAATGATGGTGTTGGAGGTATTAACATAATGTTTTTCACATTTAAAAGTCAACAGAGAGCGACTGTGGATTGTTTTGAAAAGAGGCTGTTTTGATGTATGCAGAGGAAACAACTTTTTATTCACTGTTGCCTGTTTCTCATGTGAAGAGGGGGTAAAATGTTCAAAACTACAATGGTGCCTCATGCTATATATGTAAATAGTATATAAATATATTTAATTTATTTATATATGTGTTTGTTTGTGTTTGTGTGTGTGTGTGTGAGTGTATGCACGTGTGAGTGTGTGTGCGCACGTGTGTGTATGCATGTATAGCTCTTTTGAGTACAGATTACCTCTGAAACGAATTATTGAGTCGTTAATTGTTTCGACAGAGATTTCTGACCTTTTTTGCTGTTATTACTTTTGTCTGTGTTTAATTAGGGGTCGAAAAGACCTTGGGACCAATCACTTCACCAGAAACAGTCTAATTAGCAGAAAGAAAAAGGCCTTTTAATTGTATGTCAATGTCAAAGGCACATTGTAATTAATTATTATATAGCCAAGGAGTCAGGCATTTCTGTTTTACTAAAAGGTGTGTGTGTGTGTTTGTGATACACGCAAGACTGTGAAATTTTCATGTGTGCGAGTGAATGTGTGAACACATGTATTTCCCTTATATATCAGAAGCAGACATCAGACAAGGTTAACAATGTAAATACACTGTAGCTGCTATTATGTCTTTGCAGGCTGTGTCCTATCAGTGGTCCAAGAACAAATGGCTGGGCTCATATCTATTTCATCTAGATTCCAGTATCCAATTAAGGCACAGCCCACCTATAAAAATGGCAAGCCGCTTACATGTTTCATTTCATTATGCTATGCTAAGCTGTCAAATTATCTGTATGTTTGCCTTAAACAAATTACAAGCCTTTCATTAATGAGAACCAAACAAATCTTTGACAGCTGTCAGATATTGGATCATTGTCTAAGCGTACTGCGGTTTCATTGGTTAGTTCCTGAGTGTGCTGTGTTGTGAATGTGACCAATCAGAGCACAGAGCGGTCAGGCACAGTTCTGTAACTGAATGTATGATCATCAGTCTGTGGGACTTCTGCTGTGGTTAATTATACAGCCTCAGGCTCAAGCAGGCTGGACCGTACATGACGGTCATGGTTGTTTTTTTCAACAGTAAATTACAGATGTAAACCTTGTGTTTTTAGTCAGAGCGGTTAATGCTGTCTAGAGGCATATGTAAATCTTTTGATATTTTGCCAGTGAAAAATAAATGTTAAAGCAATACAAAAATCAAAGGTTCTGTTATTTACACATTATTTAAAACCCATACGCTGTTATTTTTCTTGTAGGGGACACAAGAACCTCTTTTAAACATCACAATAACCAGCTATGTGCAGTTCTCACAGTACAACCCTTTATATTAAGGAGCTAAATAATAGTTGCACTAGTTCCACCTTTAAAATGATATTATATAAACAAGTTTGCTTATTTTGTTATATTTTAGAATTTATTAACTTAATACTTGCATTTTACAAACCCAGAACACTCCAGTTCACAGGAAAGATATAAAATGAAGGAAGTACACTCAACAATTGAATATAGATTTTCAATTTAATTTTAATAATCAATATTATCCAAATATATCCAAATACAACTACAAAAAAACAAACAATACTACAAATCTACACATAGTCAATATAACACTATGATCCAAACTATGCCTACATTACCCACAATTCCTTATGATGCATAAAGCAGGAAACAGAAAGGCAGGATGTCCTTTTAGAACCCCCTCCCTGGAACCATGTTGTTGCAATAAACCCAAAAACAAAGGTAAGAAAATTAAATTGCAAACTCAAAATAAATAAATAGCTTGTTTTTTCTGTGTGCTACACCCTAGAATATCCCACAGTTTAAGCATAAAAATATGAACAAAACAAACAAAACGTTATCTAAAAATTCACGATAACCAATCCTCATGATATTGTTTTTGTTGTTAATATGATGATGAATGATGTTTTAAATACAATAGATAACCCAAATTCTTTGTTGTCTGTGTTTAGGAATAAAACTCTATGATGTCAGAGAGTAAAATGAAGTCAGTGTTTGAACATCTCAGCAGGCTTTGAAGTGTTGGACGTGTGTGTGTGGAGCTCTGAATTTCTCCTCTGACAGATGAAGATGAGATGGCTGTTAATTGTCACATCCTTCTTGTTCTTTGAAGTGTTAAAAGAGAGAATTTCCTATGATATGTTTGCTTCACTGAACTGCATGAATGATTTCACCTCATGATACATTTTAGTAGTAGTCACTGATGAATTTTGCATCTTTATAATAGTGATTTTATTATTTAAAATGTGAGTACTTTGTTTTAATGCAATACAATGTGATATATCGGCTTATTTTAGTGTAATGTTTGTAATATATTCAGTGGAAACAAATTTTTTCAAATGTAATTTCTCCAATAACTAATATAAACCGTAAATAACACCAAGAATGCTTAATCAGTTAACATAAGTTCAGTCATATTCCCATAAATAACAAATATGATGCTTTTATCATAGCAGGAACAATATTAAAAATCTCTTAAATACCAAAACAAGTCATGTGATGTTTTTGCAGCATTGTCAAGGGAGATTTGAGTTCTGCCAATACAGAATCATTAAACAGAGCAATTAACATCATTAGTTTCTCAGATTATTTAGATACTATGGTAGAAAGTCCAGGGGAGGGTTTGAACCACCCAGGGTGAGAGAGTAATTGTGGACTGTGGAGCATGAATAGGTGATGGATTGCAGTGTGGGATCTCCCGCTCTGCTCTGACTGACAGCTCTGACATATGGAATAGTTCTGCTACTCTCCAGAGACTCAGAAGGAGCGAGAAAGGGTGGGAAATAAAGAGAGAGAGCGTGAGGGGCTGGTGAGTGAGCCGTACTGCCTGCCAGCCTGGGAGGAGGAGGAGGAGAGGGTGACTTCTTACTACAATCTGTATTTCTGATCAAAGGAGCTCCAAATCTCACTCACTATATCTGCCTCTCTCTCTCTCTTGCTCACTCACTCTCTAAATCTCTAAATTTAGCACCAGAGGCAATTAGTGGTGAAGTGCTCAGAGCAAGATCTGTAACTGCTGACAGGTTCCACAAGTACAACAAACTACTGTGTGTGTGTGTGTGTGTGTTTAAATATGCAGCTTCAAGAGTCTGAGAAAGAGGCTGTATTCTTTGCTATTTAGACAAGTGCACATGTAAGAACAGGTTTTGGACATGCTTGTTTTTAATATTTTACCTATTTTTAGTATTTCTAGTATTTTAGTATTTTACATTATATCCTCTTTTTATTTTTTAAAGTGACTCAATAGAGTTTTTGTGTACTTTGCATAATATTAGTATTCACAGAGAACTTCTATGTTCAAATGTCTTTAATTTTATCCTAAAGCATTCAATTATCAAAAACTACAAAGTAGTCTTTCTGAATCTGTCACAATTCTCTGTAAAATTAGTTCAATGGATGCAATAATAAAGAATAAATATTTATGACTTTGTTTTGTTGTGTGATTAAATAATAGTTGATGTTGTTTTGCATACACTTTATTTTAAGGTGTTCTTGTGAAATAGTGTAATAGATGTAAATACTGAGCAATAAAAACGAATGTACTCAATGTGGGTTTAGCGTTAGCTGCATGCAATTATGCAAAATTTACGGTTATTACTATTGTAAGTGTAGCAAAGACTCTTTGAAATAGTGTTTTCATAGTTTTTAGTCACTGTAAAATAATTGCTTTCAAATTTATTTGCATATGGTTTTGCCATTTGACCATTACTAATATATCAACACTGTATTACATTCTTGGCTTCTGACAGGAAGACCTTATCCTCAAAACTCCATTATTACTTTTCATAATAAAACTATTTTATTCAATTGTTTGATTTGTGCAAATTATGTATATTTTGATCATTTTTGTAGCCATAAAGTGTTTTAATCCATTAAATATTGTATCTAAAGCTGTATTGCTATTCTTTAATCTCTGTTCACATAAATAAACTGTAATTTTTTAACAGTCATATTAAGTTTATAATTTAACAGTAATATTCAGCTTTGCATTACTAGCTGGGATCTGTGATCAGTAATACTGTGATGCGACTGAACTTTTCCCAGACAGCAATCTGGAAAGACGTTTTCCCTGGGAACGTTTATTCAGGTGGGAAGATAATGCGGAATGATTTGAGTGAGCCCAACAGCAGAAGAGGAGCCCAATTCTCCCGAGAGTCACAGGCCCGTCCACACTCATTAGTCACCAGCTTACTCTCCTGCGTTCTGCCCCTAAAACGACCGAACATCTCCGCCTCACACTCTTAGATTCAAGGACACAATTCAGTTTTCCACCGGTATAAATTAGTTATTATTCCAGTGTATAATCCCAGTGAACCTGAGATATCATGAGCATTTGACTGAATTAGTTCTTTTATTTGTATCATTAAATGCCAAATGAAACAGGGCAGATATAAATGAGTGACTGATTGTAAAACCAACTGAACCAATATTTGGATGTTCAGGTCAGGTATTTGCTGGAGTGCAGGAGATAAAAATTTATTACTTATACTTGGATGTTTCTGACAGAGAGAGAGTCTGTGGCTGTGAGTTTGCAGTATTCTGCATGACTGCAGTATTGTTTTGCGAATGACTATAGGGAAAAATCATGAATGAGATTTCAGTGTCTCAATGGTTTCTCTTACACATCAGTGAGATTCAAAGGAGAGCAAATTGAGACTTTTGGTGATGTTTCCTGCTTTTCAAATGTTTCTAGTAAGGAAGAGACACTTTAAGTTTTAGAAAAGAGCATAACAATGTTTCTACTTAGCTTGAAATTATCATAACCTGCAATCAAAAAACAGATCTAAATATGAAATTAGATTAATAT
>JBAJNP010001513.1:0-48791 GCA_036877545.1 Yasuhikotakia modesta
GTAGAATAACAGCTTCATTCTGCCCTGTGGCTCCACCGCATGAAAAACATGTACCAGCTGAGACAGCTGATCCATGAAATACAAAAAGAAAGAGAGAGAGATTTCTTTCTTTCTACGAGAGCATAAGGCACTTGCACCGCACAACCGGTTGCAACTATTTGTCTGAACTACAGATGCAATAATGTTATTTTAAAGGATTAGCATATGAATGCATTTCATCTCACATGATACACTCAGAGGGTCATTTCAAACACTGACCTGAGGTCAGTCTTACAGCCTCTCCCATCATTTTAAATTAGCCCAGAGATGAACTGTATATAATCCTGTCGCAGCACTTAAACACAAATCCTCAGTAGAGACAGAAACATAAGTGTATGTTTCTAATGGATAACCGACAGGTTTAGCCAGACTGATAATTCTCCCCTCTGTTCTGTCTGTATTTAAGATTAAAACGCTAACAATCACCACTGCTTAAAGACTCTGATGTGTGACATCATCTTCACCTCCCCAGAGGCTCTTTACTCACCCAAATAATACAGCCGCTCATTGTCTGTTTGTCTGGCAGATGTGTCTGTTCATGCGCTACCCTCAGTTCCAGCCTCCAGATGCTAATGATTAAAGGGAAATTATTGACACGTTATATTAAACAAGCAAACACTGCAAGCAAACTGACTCATTGAGTTTTATGAGTGGTTATAATGTTCGTGCAATTTAGCAACACTGTGCCGCCTGTCACGAGTTATTCATTAAACCAAACAGCCTCTTTTATGTTTTGCAAAGCATCAGCACTCTTGTAAAGGTCGTGGCTTCGGTGCTTCACAAATGAAGGACTTTTATGGGAAGCTGTGGTTAGCAGGAGGATATGAGCGTGTTGTGTACACGGCACATCAGCGGTGATACAGAGACGGTTCGATTAAGGCGGTTGCCTTTAGAGGCAATAAGCTGATTTGCCAACCCAACACACTTTAAATTGAACAAAGTTAAATTAATATTAAAAGAGACTCGCATAACTGTAATTCCATCAGCCTGCACTTACCAGTGGAGACAGTTCCACCATTTTGTTTACATGTGAAATTGTGAATTTTTTTCTTCTAAAACTTGTACATTTTTGTATGAAGCAAATCATAAAATTTCATATAAAATCACTCATTTGTACAAGAGTTGTTTTCCTGTGAGATCAGGTTGGCAAAAACAGAAAACATGGGTCCAAATGGTTCAGTTAGAAAATCTACCAGCAGTAACTAACTGGTCGATACAAACCAGCCAAACCCTGAATCCGTTAAAAGAGAAGCAGTGGGTTATGATTTAGTGTAAAAAAAACTGTGCAGCAGCTAACTAACTGCTTACTTATTCCCACAAATACTGTAATAGTCACACAATAAAGACTTTTTAATTTGAACCAGTAAATTATATTCTGTTGGTTTGTATGGGTGTGATTTCCCTGCTACTGTAAATTAATTTAATAAGCCATCTACATTCCAAATAAAAAGCAATTTCCATATAAAATGTGTTGTTTTCAAAGCTGTGTTTTAACTCTGTCCACACAGACTTGAACAAGCTGTAAAACTGCAGGCTGTTCTACTAATTGGCCGCCTATTATGTTTTTGAACAAGCCCTTGAAGATTTGTTGAAGTTAATATTTTATAGGCAACATTCTGCAAACTCTGGCCAGCCTCTGAATTAATGAGCCGAGACAAAAAACAGAGACATGCTAACAGCAGCGACTGGCTGAGAAACATTAAAACAAGCTACATCAGCAACATGCTGCTAATTTAGAAATGGAGGCAGCAAGATGCACACACACACACACACACACACACACACAGTGTTGGGGGCCACAACCAATAATTAAGTTTCTGAATAATAACACTATTTAAAAAAACATTTTTGAAACTTAGAATTGTTAAAAAAATGTTCTTAAACTTTAAAATGTTAGCTGGGAAACAGACAATCTGAACACAAAATCCAACAGACATTATTGACGTAGTCCTCTGTGAGTTATTGAAATCGGCTACATTTAGCAAACTTCATTTATTTCTCAGCCTCAACTTTCCTAGTATAAACATGAATTAAATCTCAGTCAAATTCATAAAAGTGATATTAAATCACTTCAATGATGTAATTATCACTGTTTTCACTGCTTCTAACCCCATAAAGGCACAAACTTAAACTATATGAATTGGATAAGGTGCGTTTTTCCCCTCTGAGAAAATCGGAGTGTTTATACTTCACCTTGATTAATCCACAGTGCTGTAATTCAGCTTGATATATTTTAATGGCTGATGGCATTTGCTTAGAGAGACGCATCAACGAGTGTCAAATTATCTCGCTAATTAAGCCGCCAAAACACACAGTGTCAGAGCACCTCTGTAACAGTGAGTGCTGTTCTCATTAGCATCTCTGTAAGCGTATTAATAAGCCAACAGGCAATTAGCAAGCCGTTACCGTTCATGCCCGCTATGTAAATACAGTCCTGGGTTAATTTCTCCCTTTGATAATAAAGAAAACATTAGCTTTATGACCATAATATCTGTGCTGTTCTAGGCAGAGCCTTTGGTGTTTGCAAAGTTAAGCATAAGTTAGTTATGTTGGTTGGTTAAGATAGCAAACGACTAACACAACATTGGTTACTCATCTCAGAGGTACAGGATGTATGGACTGCAGTTATGGTCTCTGTTGGACCGCTCAGTTCCTACATGAAGCCACAAATGACAGACTATCCGAAGCTATTTGGAGCAACTTCCTGCTGGAAGTCAGTCTGTGCATCTAAAATAAAAAAATAAAGAAAATAATTATTGCCTATAATATAATATGCGTGTTAAATGTTCTTCATTTTTTTATCATTTTTGTTACTTAGTGTAAACGTTTGTGAAACCTACAATTGTTAAATGGATTGTGAATGGTACAAAATTGAGTGGAAATGGGATTTTCCACTAGATTCAAACCAAATTTTAGCAAGACCCACAAATAACACATACATTATAAATGTCAAACAGCCTCAGACAGAAATCCGGTTCCCTTTGGTCTGTGTTGTTAATGTGATATAGTCTAAGAGAAGATATCATTATGTCAACCACTCCAGCAGTCTGTGGTTCAGAGCTGCAGCAGAGACAGAGCTGGTTCGCTTGTGAGGGATTGTGGTCCGTAAAGACCAGTAAATTGCTTGTATTTTTATGCCATCATGGTGTTATGTATTTGTAGAAGCATAAAGCACAGTAGAGTAGTTTATCATCAAAATGACAGCGGAGGGACGAAGCGCACTCTTTGGTTTTAAATGAAAAACATTAAACGCTCCATGGACTGTTGACAGAAACAGAGGCACAGTGGACTATTTAGCAGAGGTTCCCTGAATGTTTCAATGAGTTAACCGCCTTGAAATGCTGACAAATATGAACACAAACTTCCACTCCTCAAGGCCTTTAGCTTGGATGAGAGTGTGATGTCACACGCCAGATGCTTTAGCTTACTTTCTCTTCCCAAATGGCTCAAAAACTCTTTCCCACTTAACTCTGGCAAAGAGAACGATCATCATTTAAGTTCTAATCAACAGCAAAGCAAGAGACTTGTATCTAAATATGCGAGCCTGTGTTGAGCTTCATGCAGCCCAGATGTGCCCTCTCCCCTAACTGAGGTGATGTATGGAGAGTTGGCTTTAAAGAGACACTATGAGGACTGATCTGAAAACCAGCTCACATCTGAAACTCTGCTTGCCAAACGTACTTAACTGAGAGCGCTTCCAAAATCTCCAATGTGGAGCATAAAGCTACTAAACAGAAACATTCTCAGAAAATTGACTAAATATCTCTTAAAATTCTCTCAGAGTTATTAAAAAGGTCTATATACACATATAAAGTATATATTTCTGATTTTTTTATTTAAATATATTAAAAACGTTATTAGTGAATTGTTAGTGGAACACTTTAAAAACATTACAGTGATGAATATTTAAAATAACATTTAATGTTTTTGTTACTTACTGAGAACATTACAGAAACATTCCTACAACCTAAAATTGTCAGCTAGGTTGCTAGGAATGAACATTACAGAATGTTTTAAACACAAAATACATTCATAATCTTAATGTCTAAGCCATACAATGTATATTTTTCACAGGTTGATAGACAGTGTACAACTACATTTATTGTCACACGCTCCTTCAGGCTGCAGTTAAGAACAGTCGATGACTGAAGCTCTTTCAATTCCGGCTAGTTTCTCTCCTTGGTAATTACTGCCACTTGTGTTGATTTCTCCTCAAACGGCCATCATTCCTCTCCTCCTCAACCCTTCACTGCCACCCAATCAATTAACATGAGTAACACCAGAGCTATCAGAGGCCGCATGATGCCTCAGGAGGAAGTTTTGCTATCAGGAGATGAATAACGGCTTAATATGGCCGACACAGCTCACCGCAGAACAATCCACTGGAATCGATAGCGGCAGTCAGCCTATATTGTTTTAAATGAGGAGAGTGGGGCTGCGATAGCAACGTTCAATAACAGCGTCTGGGCTCTGAGATGCTGAATGGGCATTAAGCTCTGGTGGCCACTGGGAGACATTATTCTCCTCAGGTTAAAACTGTACACCCTGTTCAACAACTGTTGGTTTAGTAGGTTTTGTTTATCATGAGAAACCCTGCTAACAACTGTAGGTTGCAAGACTGTTTCCCTAACATTTCCATTAGGTAACAATAAACATAAAAAAATGTTATTTTGATGTTCAAAATGTGCAGAAACAATCCTTTAACATTATATATATACATTTATATAGACATTATAGAATTTATAATATATAGAATATATAGAATTTTTTATTTCATAGAATAAAACACTATAGAATAAGACATTACAGAAAACAGACACTATAGAATAATATATATTTCATTATAGACTATTAACGATTGAATAATGTTCCTATAATCAAGCAATAATGTTTCAAAACAATGTCTAATGTTTCTAGATCTCTCAAAATAACATTTTGTTTCCCTAACAGAAATGTTATGGTAACAGCTGGGTAGTCCTCATGGGGTCCTGAAAATAATAAAAAATAATGAGAAAATGCTGACAGAATGATACAACCATCACTCCATCACAGGTGCATCACAGTCCATCTCCATGTGAGCGACTCAAGTACATCTGGATCCTAAATAATAACAGGCACGTCTGCAGAGAGCAAGAATAAAGGATTAAACTTCTACATAGGAATAAAAGGATGAAATCTGATGCAAGTGGAAAGCAGAACAGAGCAGGCCTGACACGGGCCGTCCAAACAGATCAGAATGAGCGCTGCTGTAAACAGGCCTTACGCAGCCCGACGGCTCCGATGTTTCTGTTTGTAGATGCGTGAGTCAAGCATTAGCGGAAATCACAAACACAATCCATTAGAGCCGCTTCCTGTGGAAACAATATAGACAAGCTCTTCAGTGATGAAGTTAGTTTAGTTTAACCCTCATGGGAACGAATTTGTTCCACTCGTGTAATACAACACCAGTTTCAAACAGATCAAACATTGTATAACCAAAACAAGACATACTGGAGCTGGTTGGGAACTTTTGACTTTTATAAGAAGCATGAGTCGTTATAACGTCCAAACACGTCATGCATGAGTTTTCTGGCTAATAAAACATGAGGTTATTTCATGTGACACAATGACTACACACGATTTGTAAGGACTGAAATCATCACTCACAATGCTAAATCTTCATAGCAGAGCAGGGCTGTACGTTACCGTGGTAACATGCTCCCACCTGGACTTAACAGCATGAGTCCTGAACAGACAACAATGAAGCAGGTAATTTTTCCTCAGTCCCCCAGAGTGCCGATCATCTCCCTTTACCGCCTCCAACCCACCTCAATACAAGCCTGCGCTCCCATCCGAACACTAAAGACTCACGCTGTGCACCTGCAGGCCTGCATGCTGCGAGGTGCTCATTAGCTAACAAGCTGTAAAGATGTTAGCGAAAACATCAGTCCAATCCAGACGGTGCTAACAGTGTTTTCAGAGACACCAGGCTTAATTTGCTCCTAAATAATTGATTTGCTATCATTTGGGTCCCACCGGAGCCCCTCACTTTGCTCAGCAGAGCTGCACATACTGCAGATTAGCCTATGTAGTAGCTTACTGGTTTATGGACACACACACACACACACACACACACAAGCTAATTCAAAAGCATTGTGGCAAACCTTATTAAACTGACAGCAATGTAGAAAAAACTGCATTTAAAAACATTATGAATCCAGAATAGATTTATTAGATTAGAACGCTGGCGAAACCCATTTTAAAAAGTGTCCAAAAAGTGAGATGTAATTTTGGTCCCCGAGTGAAAAATCTGACTAATCACAGTTTTTATGATCATTTCTAACCTACAGTGGATTCAATTAAAGTTACAGTTTTGCGTGGAGCTCAACATTAAGGTTTAGTTATTGGGAACATCTTTACTGAAATCGAAATTTACCAAAAGCAGCTGATCTAGTGGTTAAAGTTAACAGGGAACATCACACACACACACACACACACACACACACACACACACACACACACAGCTCTGTGAAAACACACAGACATATAAATATCATTATGGGGGATTGTGGGTAATTAATTCTCATGCATAAGGGAATATGGTTTCAGAAGAAGAATCAGTGATGCTTGCTGTATCTCATGACTGCAGCTCCCTGCTGAGGCACTAACCTCAGCCCGGCATTTTCTTGCGATAACAACACAGTATCTCTGTCTAATTATGGAAATTTGGTTCAACATTAGCATATAGCGCACAGAGCTGCTAAAGTCTGACAGCACAATACAGTTGAAACCTGCAAATATATTTGTTGCCTCAACTAAAGACATAATATATTTACCACATTATTTAATCCATCTGTGTAGAATTATTGAATGTTTGTTTGTTTGTGAATTGCATGCAATGCTAGCATTGTACTCCAGTCACATGGGATTTAATGCAGAAATTGGACTGCTGCAAATCTAATCTTCTCATTGCCATATTATTTTAACAAAAACACACAGCTAATTCTGGCGGCTCCAACTGGTGCGGTTTCATAAAATCATCCTTATAAAGTGCCGCACAAAGATAAATGATTGTAGTGTTTATCAGGCCTATAGACCACACACAAACACACACACAAACAATGGTAAACAAACCACTGAATACGTTGTCTAAACACATGGAAGTAGTGAAAAAAGAGTGTGATGGAAAAACGATGAGATGAAGGCAGGGAGGCAAAGATAAATATAAAGTTCAAAATGGCTGAACGTAACCAACCCTTTTTACTAGTAACTCTCGTGTCATCAGTGGGACGGTTTAAGGGTCTTGCCTGCTCAGTTCGTTTGGACTGACAGAAAAAAACATGCCTTTTCTAAGGTAGAATCTGTGCACAGCAAACACACACACAGTCTCCACACATCTAATGATATGCATCAAAGCCTTTACACCCCCCTTCCATCTCCTATTTTCCCTTTATTACAGGTGAGTAAAGAGCGATGGCAAATTCATTTATTTTTCTCTCTGTATCTCAGTTGCTGCAGGCAGTCAGGCAGGGTTAGCGCTTCAGTAATGTGTTCATCATTTAAATGGCAACGCTGTCTGTTAGCAGAGCGTGCCATGAATTATGCAACACGACGTCTCAGTCTTCAATCAGATAAATGGAACGGTCTCATACCTCCACAAAACAAACAATATTCCAATCAAAATGTCACTGTTAATTAGCCCATTAAAAACCTCAAACAAGTGTGAGCTTGTGACAGATAAAGAAACAGCACTCGCGGTTATTAAGTCATCTTACTTAGGAAGCTATTACAAATGAGCATTTAAACTAATATGAAAATTGCTTTTTAGTAAAACAAATTCCCTTTGTCTGAATGAAGCTGAAGTTCATCATGGGAAATTATGGGATGTACATTATGCGCACACACAAACACACACACACGCTCATGTCATGTTAAGTGGAAAAGGAAAAAGAGTTCATCATTAATAAATGAGTGGAAGATAAAACCGAAAAGATTCCCCTCAAATCATTCAGTGTTATGTGAATCTTTAATGCAAATAAAATTTTAAATGAACTGAAGCCATCTTTAGGGACCTCCGCTGTTTTCCACCAGCCCTCAATTAAAATTTATACCACCAATGATTTATAAATTTCATTAAAAGCGCTGCTGAGAACAGAAGAAGCCAACATACAGCAGCCACTCTCTCTCTCTCTCAGAAGTATTGCTGTCTCACCGTCTCCCCATCCCCAATTTAATATTCAATTTTCCTCACATTACAGAAAATCTAGCGCCCTCCCCATACCTTATGTCAAAACCAGAGTGAGTTTATAATTGGGCTCATTGTTATTCAAAACCCGGCAGAACCAATTAGTTTTACCCTTTCTGACCCGTTCATGTTTCACAGAAAGCAAACTAAAGACCGAGGTCTCATCTTTCACCCTCTCTGATTAATAATCCTGTCAGTCATAGACTCTTCAAAAAGAAAAGCCTGGTTCAATCCAAGCCGTTCTCTGTCACAGCTTTCTCTTTATAAACCTCACTATTAATCTTTAATGCTGTCTGAGTCATTCTCTCCCTTTTGTCTTGTCAGATAAATGTAGTTTAACAGTATATTGAGTTTTCTGCAGTGTGGGTGGAACCTTGCAGTGTGACCCTCTTTTATACGTTTAAAGATGGCTTAGGGATGGGTGTGGCAACCAGGCGAATGGACAGAAAACATTAGATTTTTTTTACGTTATATATCATATATCAAAAGCGTTCATTTTCAGTTGGTAGTGGAACATTTAATAAATGTTACAGAATTAAAATTGTGTGAATGCCATTCTTATCCTGCAATAACGTTAATACAAGGTCTAAAACGTACACATTTTAAAAATTCCTAGATAGGTAAAAAAATAACAGCTAACATTTTTCAGATGTTAGTGAAATGTTGTTATAACCTGAAATTGTTAGCTGGGTATCAGCTCTATGATCTCAAGACTGAAACGCAGCACAACGAAATTGTTTCTTGGCAATTCATCCTCAGACATCAAAAACAACGCCACAGGTTCTGATTTTATTACTCGCCTGTTTCACATTTACTGCATAAAAGCAAAACTTTCTGTGCTGTTACTCATCTTCCATCTACATGTTTGTCTAGCTGCATGCTCTTAAGCCACAATCTTTATTTTATCTCTTCAGGATAAGACGAGTGCAATATGAAAGGAATATGTAGCAAGAATAAAAAACGATTAGAACCTGATCCTTCCTGTTTTTAAAAGGGGGCTTTTCTCTCATATGACGGCTTCTAAAGGGGATTGCTAGAGATATATTCATATACTACACACACACACACACACATATATATATATATGACTCTTTCTTATTGTCTCAATATATGTTGCCCTCAGGACAGTCAGTCTGGATTGAGGGGGGTCAGTGTAACTGCCTCCCCTGCCTAGCCGCCCCCCCAGGGACCTCCTACACATACCATTACATTAAATCTGTTATCCAACCAACCGCGGAGCGCCGTGGGGGCAACTTTAAACACATCCTTCATTTCCGCATGCACACGGACCCACTGCCATTTCTTACAACCACATAACACACCCGGGCCGCCTGACCCAAATCAATCAGTACAACCAGCCCAAACACTGTTCTGAAAATGAATACAGCTACATCCATTTTCAGGGACGTTAACGGCCAACAGGGTTTGAGGTTCCGTCCACAAGCGTTTTCTGTGTTATGTTAACTGCTGGGTCACAAGACTAGAAGAGGTTTGTGTGGTTTCCCAAAGAGGAAATAGTGCTTTTGCTTTGAGGCTGGTTTCTGTGGCCAGCACTCTCAGCGCTGACCTCACGCCAGTAAAAAGAGAAGCTTTGACAGCAGTTAAAATGTGAGGGGTGAGAGTGTCAAGATGAGACAGACAGAGAAGAGAAAATCACACAACTGCTAGAGACAGACAAGCAGGAATAGCCATTTATACCATATATAGTGCAGAAAATAAATGACTGATCTGCCTGATGCAGTTATAGGGAGGGGGGCTAAACTGGACCCCCACTTGATTTTCAAGGAAACTCACCTTTCCAAGAGCGTTGTCATAAATACTTCATGGCAAATGATATAAATCTTTTTGAAGTCTGGATATCTCTATATTGCAGCTGGTCTCTAGAGTGCAGTTCTGTGTCTGTGCTGTCTGAAGATCCGTGTAGCATTAGGAATTATCCGGATATACTTCGGACCTCCGCCTGTCTTCGCACCTGTTCGGTGGGCTGCTCTAAGCACAGAGAACACAGGACAGAACAGCTGCTGTCAGAACTGTAGACAGAACCAGCAATGACAAGAGATGAAAGTGCACTAGATTAAAATTTTAACAGATTTTTCCATCTGTTTGAAAATAGACTGGTAACAGAAAGACAGAAATGTGTGCCAGCATTAACCAAACAAAAAATTATTTTGATTCCAAAAGGCATGACAACATTTTGGAAACAACGTCAGAGGAAGTATAGTGTGCATAAAAGACAGCCAAGCTAGTATTATTGTGCAGTAGTGGCCTACTGGTTAGGGCTGGGCTTATAACCAGAAAGTTGCTGGTTTGATTTCCAATGCCAACAGGAAACAACCGAGGTACCCTTGAGCAAGTCTTCTTGCCCTCAATTGCCCCCTGGGCACTACAGGGCTGCCCACCGCTTAGTGTGTGTGTGTTTATAACTAACTTCATGTACATGGATGAGTTAAATGAAAAAAAAAACATGGGTCACCATACTTGACCCCATACTTGAACTTCTCATCACTCATAATGTCTCATACCAGCTATGCCCAAAATAGCATACTACTCATACTAGTTTTTGTTGTATGCAGTATGTGTAATGTAATGTCAAAAACTGACATATTAGTACCATGCTGTGAGCATTTCCACAGCAACCGCAAAAACCACACCACTGCTCACCGCCAGGTTTGAAGAACCTCAACTAAACACAGGAAATTGGTCCATTCCTGAAAGAGGCAGAAATACAAGCTGTGGTACATCAAAGGCAAAATAAAGGAATGAAATTCCAAGTACTTGACCCTGGATTTAAACCCCGCTGAGAAAGAAAACGGCCAGGTGGGGTCAGTGTTGGGGTCTCAAACACCTGGGATCCATTTTTTTCCCAGCCTCAAAATCTCTAAAGTAAGAGAGAGGCAGGACTGCACGGCTGTGAGAGTTGTTAACCTGCAGGTATTTGTAAAGTCAGGCAGGAATTGCTTTATTAGCGAAGTAAAATAATCTCCACAAAAGTGGTTGAAATGATGACAGATCCAGATTTATGATGCCTGTAAAAGGCCCAGCATCAAGTTGCTCCAGCATGCATCTTGAAAACTAATAAGATGTTGGACTCGCTGCCAAAGGCGTAAATTCATGTAGATTTTGATCTCAGAACATCTGCAAGGCTGGAATAATTCATGCTTTACCCTCCAGTAAGGGGCTTACAAGCCTTATGATAACTTGTTTTGGTCTGTGTTGTGAGGAACGATGAAGGCTCGGGTAAATCTTTGCCTCAGGAGTGATACCTGTTAGAACCGCATCCAAAAATGCAAGTGCACATCTGACTACCAGCCCCGGTCAATCTGCATCTATCCACTGTGTTCATGTGTGATTGTTGAATCAGAATGCATCTAATATGATGAATAATAAAGTGTGTAACATGATTTAGATAAGAACATCTTTGTGAAAATGCTAGCAAAATGTCTACATTCTGACTGGACACTTGTTATCGTAGATGATGTTGAACGCTCTGGTTGTTGAGGAATCTTAGCTCAGGTGCAATAACTGGCTTTGTGTGAATGTCTAAAACAAACCTGTTATCAAACAACAACGTTAGGTTATTGTTTGACATTTTGTGATAAGCGTTACCATTAACACCTTCCATCCGTTTTCTAGGTCTGGTTAAAGAAAAGCAGCGTGTATACCTGAATGTTCAGATGATTCAGGCAGGTGAGGCTGGGTAAATATTCGCATTATGGTGCAAGCTGGCATTGCCCATCTATAAAGGGGGAGCGTGACAACTGGTGCATCTCAACCAATGAAAATGAAGCATTAAATCACATAATTCACCTGTGTAAACAGAGATACACGGCCAAAATATTCACTGCCGGCATCTCCTCAAGGACAGAGAGATTTATATCTAGGTAGTTTCAAGGTGTTCTTTGCATAAGAGCCAACTATTGCTTTGCAGCCATCAGAGGGGCTGGTATCTGCTGTCAGCCGGGGGCTCAGCTATGGTATAAAAAACTGCTCCCAGAATGTAGAATGAGTCTAAAAACAAGAATTTATTCTTAGCAAATCAGTATCAAATAGCAAATCTCAGCAAATCATTAGTATGATGAGGTGAAACAAAGAAGAAAGCCTTGAGAGATCCAAATGTCACTGTAACAAATACATTTTAAAAAGAGTGTGGAATAAGAGAGGATTTAAAAGGCTGGAGAACAGAAAACTATACAGACAAACAGAGTAAATTTGTCAAAACTGTATTTGTGCATAAGGCAATTTCAAAGCCAAGACTAAACCACACAATAAAACATCTAGATATTAAATATTGGGCCAGAAACGTCCAGTTTCTACATGTTGTTATTGCTGCTCCATATGTTTAGAACATAATATAGGCCTGCCCTCTGGAGGATGGGAGTGTAACTACACCATACCTCTGGCCCAATGAAAACAGTGCCTTGCTCTAATTCATGCTTGCTCTGCTATTACCCCTGACACAGATTCCAGGAGGGCTTGATTAGGAGAGATTGCTACCACAAAAACACACACATCTCTTGACCATTTAGCCTGTAGAAGCTAATGAGGCATTAGATGGGGAATATTTAATGCTCTGTGCTTGCATGGTAATTTTAATTGCAAATGGTGGAACGGATGAACAGGCACAATGAGCTCTGCCCAGTTATATCCACTTAATACTGTGAAGTGCGTTAGGAATATTATTTAACGTCTGACAATTAGATTTCATTGTTTTCCACTATCATAAAAAACATGTAGTACACTGTTTTCTTTACATACATAAATGCCTGCCAGTTGTTGCAGGCCACAGAAGAACAGGAATTACTAGCTTGTAATTGTGAGGTATAATTTTAACAACATGCACATATATCCCTATGTACTGCAAGAAACGTTTTTGGAGAACGTTAGCATTCTGACAGCGTTCCGTTAGCTGGGGAACCAGTTTATCAGATTTACTCCACTCTCATCAGCCAAAATTCCCCACAGGATGCTACAACCGAGAGCCGGAATCATCAGGAAAATGGAATATTCCACAGGAAATCCACATTATGATGTGAGGAGAGTTTCAGTCTTTAGGGCGCAATCAAAAGCAGTCAACACAACACAGCAATCAGAGCAACACAAACCTGCCAGAGCTACAGATGAAAGGAGGTTACAGAGATTTAAAGCACATTTAAAGGCATTAATCCAATACCTTCCTTCTGAGAAGCAGGAAAAGCATTTTAATTACCATTCGTACAACAAGATGGAGGCATGTTACACTCACTGATCCAAATCATCAAAGACTGTTCTTGATTTCAGACATTTTACGTTATGAAATGTTGTTCTGATGTGCTGCTGGATGAAGACATGAAACGGTGAAAAACTTTCTACTGCCTGAGATTTTTAAAGGAAATTCAAATCTGACTTTCTAAAGTAAATAAAATGTTTTTGGTTTTGGCTAAACAACACATTAGCCAAATTATTAATAATAAAGTTTATGCTAACTAAAAGTTCCCTTTATAAAGAGCTAGGCTAGATTGTCCCTTTTACTCAACACTACAATAAAACCCCTGTGTAGCTTTCAAAGCACATGGTATTAATTTAACTTTCCTTTCTCATCCAAAGCGCTCAACAAGGGTTTGTTAAAGCTTCCAAAAAATGGCAGAATTTCAAGGAAAGCAAACAAATGCAGATGTAATTTTCCACTTTACGGTCTGTTTATGTATTATGAATTCCTTTCTAGCAGAAAGAGGCTTTCATGTCTTAATTGGATTGTGTGACTGCGGTTTTGTCTAATAAATGCACGTTTTCAAGGCTAATGATCGACGGTCGCGGCCCTATGATTAGCCTGAAGCGATTTGACTGCCAGCCTAATGAGTAATGAATAAACGAATACCTCGTGTTTTGTTAGAAGAACACTATTCAAGAACATGGAACATTTTAAACACCTCCGGGGCTTTATCTGAACCCAGATGCTGCCAGGCTTCCTGCCTGCTGGAGGAATTATTCAAAGGAAACCCAGAGTGCAAAATTATGTGCATTACTCTGAAATTTGAGCAGAAGTGTAAATTTGGAAATTTGTGGAGGGTGATTAACAACATTAGTTTAATCTTGATAAAAAATTATCATTATTATTATTATAGGAATTATAATAGACCAACAAATGTCAGACTGTCTTTGACTAAAGTCTATGCTAATCACAAGCAGCCTAACAGAACAGAGACTCTCCCAGTTTAAAAGAGACTCAGTGTTTTTGTTCTAAACTGGAGTGATGTCACAAATTTGAGGATCCTTGACCTTTAAACGAAGGGGACCGCAAAGAAAACAAGAAGAAAACGTTACGCTCTCCTCACCTTTCCCCCTAATTTATCTCTTAACAGGCCTATAAAAAAACCACAAGCCCTCAGAGCAGAGCCAGAAAAGCAGAGAAACTGAAGTGATCGCTTCATAATACTGAGAAGTGTTTTGGTTTGTGCAGCGTTCCAAGCAACCAACCATCAATTCTGCAGCTCTGTTCGGTTAAACCGCGGACGCAGCCCATGTGTTGGCCTTCAGCGGACATGTGAAACGCAGCTGATTTTCCATTCGGCCTGGGGATTATTATGAGTTTGGAAGAGACGGACCAGCACATGTTTCTCGTTCAGTCCTGGACAGAAAAGAGGAGAGGGTAGAATTGAGATGATACACAAGCCATTAGCGGTTAACCAAGAGCTAATGAGGGAAAAAGAACAACAATGAGCTCAGATGAAACCGTTTAAATGTGCAGTGTTGAGTTTCGAACAACGATGAGGAGCTCTGGAACAGAACACCAAACCCTCTGCGTCATCACCTGGTGTTAAGTAAACCCACCAAACCCACCATTAAACAACATAAACATTTTGTACCTGTGAGATCTTTGAGTTTTATTTATAGAGACACTTTGACCTTATAGGCATTTAATAAAAGATGGAGGTTTTAGCTCAATCTACAGAACAGAACAATACAATCTTTACCTGTGTGTAAAATAAAGACCCACAGACGGAGGAACCGAGGCCTGGTTCTGGTAGCCGGACTCTTCTTTGGCCACCCAATAAACCCAATATAAGAACCTCGCTTATTTTCTTCAGCCAGTTTTTTCTTCATCCCAGGTGTTAGATGATGGGATGGAACACAAGGATCAGAGGAGCCGAGCAGGAGACATGCTGAAACCATCTAGCTAAAATCAGCCCCACGTGTCTTCTGCACCGTTACCCTATAAATGAACTTTACTGAGGCAACAAAGTGCTGAGACCTCTGCAAAAATATTAAAGGGTGAGAAAAGGTAACCAGAGGAACTGACCAATCAGAGAAGATGAGGTTTTCAGTGCTAGTTTTCCCCCGAACCCACAAAAAAGTGACAGAATCACAAGGTGAGGAAAGTGTGGAGTGAGATGAAGGGAGGGAAAACAGCAACAAGCAGATGATTTGTGTGACACGTGGAGAATTACAGCCAAAGCAAGTTTAACGGTGATTCATGACACACAAACCACAGCATGAGCGACTGACCACATTAAAGCGTCTGAAGAGAGTCACCCCCCACACACACACACCCAGCAGGAGAAGGTAAACGGGAGGGAATGTGATCCTTACGGATGTGATTAATGTTTGGGGGGTAATGTGAGGATGTCTGGTTGTGCTTGTACTGCTGGAAATGAGATTAAAGGGAAAGTTTCAAACAGACTGAATTGCTTTTGCAAGAATTGCAGAGAAACGGCTTATGCAGGGCAGGCCACAAACAATAGTCCTTTAAAAACAAGTTTTAAAGGAAAGATGGGCAGCGGTTACAAACGGAAACTGTTTAAGCATTAAAAATCAAATAAAGGTAAACATTTATGTGTACATGAGGGTTTAAATGGCCTTACGGATAATGTGAAGAACATATATGCTGAATAAAATGAATGAAATTGACAGATGAGATGGACTTTGGCTAAAAGCATATTGCAGAAATAAAGTGGATTAGCCTGTTGAAATAAAATAAAAACATGCATGTTTACTGCAAGGGAAGCGATGGGACTGTGGAGACCTGCAACAAGGGCTGGATTCATGGCACAAACTGCTGGGATTAATCTTATCATTTGTACAGAGTCAATTTAGTCTAAAAGAGGAAATTTTATTGATGTTAGACTCAAAGATTTGCAAAATAACAACAAAAGAGAACAATCTACAAAGGTTAAACACAAACCAATTGATAATTATGGGGGAACAGTTACAATGTAAGACAAACAATGAAACTGCAACAATTTTTTGTGCAGACAATAATAATAATAATAATAATGATTAATACACCAAAAATTATGGCTTGTATCAATCAGCCAATACAGGCAAAGTCATGCGGTTGTAAGATGATCTGATTGGAGACTTAACGTGTACAAGGGAAGTTTAACCTAAACCTAAAGTTTAGTTTAGATGAGGAACAAACAAAGATTTACAAAAATATAAAGTATGCGAGTCTAAAGTCATATTCTGAAATTTAAACAAATTGCTTTGTGCCATTCTGCTCCAGTCCTGCTGAATTTTCAACAGTAGTACAAAAACGCATAACATTCTCCACACACAAAACTTGGCCAGCCAAGTCTCACCGCTAGATGGCAATATCAGACAAAACAACAAGTTAACAGTTAACAGTCTCAGCGTTAAATGCTTTGCCCTGTTATATTAATATAACTGGATGTGTCTGCTGCAGTTAGTTACCACTCTAGAATCAAAACCAATAACTAAGAACCAGTAAATCCCATATAACTCAACCCAACACAGACCCAAACACATCCATAGTTTGAAACATACCAGTGTATGAACATAAATAAAGCAAAACTGTTATGAACTAAAACGCAGGTAAGTGTGAGTCTTTAAAACACTGCATGAAATGAAACGTCTCGTTTCATTACACAGATTTCAGAAGATTCATTTAACCAAATGCAGAAGTCCTGCCAATCTGTGTAAGAACAGATGTTCTCTAAACGAATGTATTCCTCATAAACGCAAGCACCTATATCTCAAATGAGATACAACACAAGAGTGGATAGAGGGAACGTTTTCTTTGGGGGACCACAGCTACGTTATTTCAATGTGAAATAAACATTCCAATAAGGTCTTATCACTAAACAGGTAGTTTGTAGGTGCACTGCATTTAGCCATTAGCTATTAGTCTCCAGAGCCGAACAGGTGTGACTGATGAACTGGAGTCAGTGTAGATGCATCAATGCATTGGGATCAACACACAAATCCTTTTCTCATCCGGATGATCTGTAACAAGGCAGCTTGGACATCTTCATCCATGTGACCCTGTAAGTAAACAAGTGACCAGTGTTGAATCTGCATTAACATTTTACTTTGCTTTAACCACAACCCCTGCATGTCTTAAATGATAGAACCCTTTATATGACATCTGTCAGGTTTTAATAAATGGTTTTGTTACAACTCAGTACAACATTCACACTCAGTTACCTGTGCTGCACTGAGAAGATGGGTTCGATAAATTGAAACTACTTCTCTGTGTTGCCTCTCAGAATCCTGTTGAGAAGAAAATGACAAAACATTATAGGCGTCATTATAGGCATTTATCCACTCATAATATTATTAATAGTGTTATAATTTAATTAATTGCCATAAAAAAGTAAATGCAAAAAATGTATAGGTAAGAGAAACTGGAAAGTAGGGCACTGGATTCAAACCTGCATACCTTTGAGCAAAGCTCAGGCCTGTATTTTTGAATCCTACTGCACTGACTGGCAACATGACCCTGTTTTCATTTTTATTACAGTTATAATAATAATATTTTAGCAATGACAAAGAGACCACCGTTTATTCAGTTTAACAAACTCTTGAATGACACCCTCCATTGAACGCTTTATCCATTTAATCCTGTTAAACCCGTCTATTGCCATTTACAAACAAGAAGGTCTCTAATGTGTTTGGCAGGCGTAACACGCAGCTCATTTTCCTTTAGCGGTTGTAGGCAATTAGAACCATCCACTGGTATGTGCCTGACGGCAGAGCTACTCACAGCCAGCTGCTGCTGGAGGCTCTTGACCTGGGCTTGGAGTGTGTCGATGTGTTGGGTCTGTCTTTTGCTGGGCGTGTTGCCAGCATAAGCCAGCTGGGATAAGCCGTTCAGAGCCTGTTTCAGGCTTTCAACATCTGCCAACAGCTCTGTGATCTGAAACCAAAAACAACTTGCTTATAATCAGACAATATTTTAGCCACTTATCAAAAAACGTTATATGAAAGCACATACTTACCCTTTTGTCTTTGAGTTCGGTCTCCTCGGTGGACACCTGAGTCTTCTTCTGCAGTTCTTCAATGGTGTTGAGGGACACGCTGTATTTCTCTTTCAATTCCCTTATGTCCTTCTCAAGGGAGGTACTCTTTACCTGCAGGGCCTCGGTTTCGGCTCTCACTCTCTTTTCGCTCTCTCTGGCTTGAGCTGTTTCCCTGCACAGACCCTCACGTTGCTCATCCAGACCTACAATTCGATTCCCAAGTTCTTGAACTTCTCGCTCCAGCCTGTGCTTTTCAGCTCTGAGCTCTGTCACCTGTTCTTCATGGCTGCGGAGGTCTTCCAGAGCATGTGTGGCTTTGAGAAGATCAGTCTGCAGAGTGGCTACGTCCTCGGCCCTCTGCGCACTTGTTTCTTCCTCCTCCCGTAAAGCCAAGCGAAGCTCATGGACCTCACGCTCAAGAACCTCCATAGCATGGTTATACTGGCTCTTCAGGCTGTCATCACAGCTGCGACTCAGAAGCTGTTTCTCCAACTCATGAACACGCTGGACCTCCAGCTTATGAGCTTCACGCAAGTGCTCGCTCTCCTGCCGTGCCTCCTGCAGGCTCCTGTTCAAGGAGCTCTGCATAGCCTCAAACTTCTCCAGATGGATAAACTCACCATTCAGTCTTTTCTGGAGACCCTGGATCTCAGTGTTGCACAAAGCGTTCTGTTCTTCTAGCTCAGCTCGCTGGATTGTAACCTCTTTATACTGCTTATCCAGTTCCACCAACTTGAGACTCAGTTCCTCCACCTGTATTCTGAATCGATGCTCTACATCTTTGTACTTCTCACTGGACACAAGTTCTGCTTGAAGTTTCTGCTGCAGACACGACATCTCATCTTTCAATTTCTCATTCTCTTCCCTCTGGGACTCCCCTTTGGTCTTTTCATTGTCATATAATTCTTGCATTTTGGCAAGTTTTTCAGTCAAGTCCTTCAAAGCGGTGTTGAACTTCAGCTCTTTTTCCTCCATGGCAGTCAGAGACACATACTTGGATTGAAAAGCTTCTTGAATTGTGTCCAACTCTTTCTTCTGTGCTTTGATTTCTTCGTGGAGCTTTGACGCTCTCTCCTGAGCAGACTGGTACATGGAGTAGGCATCTTCAGTTCTTCTGTCTGCTTCTGATAAGGCATTGCTCATTGTGCTTTTCAACATCTCGTGTTCCACAAGGCTGATGTAGTCCTTTTCTAACTTTGCTTGCACATCCCCAAACTCCTCTTTTAACATTCCATGTTCCTCTTTCACCTTCTGCAACTCCTCATCTCGAGTTCTGCATTCTTCCTCTAACTTTGCAATTTCAATCTTTGCCTTCTCCAAAGAATCACCCAACTCTGTCTGAATTCTCTGGTTCTCACTCTTTGTGACAAACTCCACGTCAAAGCTCTCCTTTAATGATGCATTTTCAGCTGCCATAATCTCAAATTCACTCACTTTCTTCTGGTATTGATCACAATTGCTCTTAAGGTCCCTCTCTAGTTCTGTGTTACGGGCCAAGACTTTAGCCATCTCACTTTCATACTGTTCACAGGGGATGTAAGTGCTCCTCAAGTGGGAAATGTTCTCACCGAGTTTCAATTTCTCCTCCTGCAGCTTCTGCATTTGCTCCTCAGCTTGTTTGTTTTTTTCTGTCTCTTCCTTCAACCTGACCTTTAACTCCTCCACAGAAAGCACCATGGACCTCTTCACCTCCTCATGGTTTTCCAAGGTCACATACTTGGTCTTCAGACTGTCGTTGAGAACCTGCAGTTCCTTTCTGAGCAGATCTTTATCATCCTCGCTTTTCTTCAAATCAAGGATTACTGACTGATACTTCATGTCAACATCAGCAAGTTTGTTCTTCAGGACTAAGCTTTGCTCCTCCAGGGAGGCACGGACTCGCTCATGCTCCTGGAGGGGGGCGGCGTTCTGGTTGTCCATCGTGCAGTGAAGCTCTGCCACCTCCTTTAGCGCATGTTCATAATCTTCTCTTAGCTTCACCAACTGCAGATCCTTCTCATCCACTGCATTGGTCAGGAGGTTCTTCATGTTGTCAAACCTCTCTGCTGGAACCATCGAGGTCAGCTTGACCTCTGCAGTTTTCACTTGACTCTCCATGTTTAGGATAGTCTTTTCCATGTTCTTACGCTTCTCTTGCATTGCACTCAGCTCTGCAGTCAGCTTTTCCACCTCCAAAGTCAGCTGCCCTCCACTTTTCTTATACTCTTCCAAGGCTTTCTCGCTCTGCTTCAGGTGGTTCCTCACCTGTTCCACCTCAGAAGAAGCCCCCTCGTACTTTGTCTTGACCTCATTTAGCTCTGCTTTGAGTTCATCAACAGATTGATAATTAAAATGTCCCTTTACTGCCAGCACATGAGCCTGAAGCTGCTTCATTTTCGCCTCAGAGTCCAACATCCTTTTCTGCACATCTCTCATTGCTTCCTCCATTTCACATATTTGCTGGTCTGACTCCTGCTTGATGGTCATGCACCTTCTTGTAAGTTCCTCACACTCCTTTGACTTGTTTGCTAGAGCCATTTGGAGGTGTCCCACTTCCTGTTGCGCAGCCTCTTGCTGTTTGTGAACACATTGAACCTCCTCACGAAGCGTCTCAGGATCCTTATCCACTGGTAGAGATGGCTCCAAGGGCTGAGCTACAAGTCGAGATGGTACCATCTGCAAGATTTGAAGTAAAACACGTAATTTAGTAATTCAATAATTCAGTTCCAAAAAACAAATTTTGCCATAAGGGGTTGAGTTCCTCTCAAGGTAAATAGTTCCCATCTACAGGTCATACTAGAACTTAACCCCTTTGAAGAAAAAGGTATCTAGACCACATTCCAAGTCTGAGATCTGATCTTCTAAGCTTAACTTCAGAACCTTATGACCCCCACAACTGTTCAGGTTACACTTAGATGACCCATTTTCACCATTCTATCAGACACTAGCATCTGTTAACTATTCACAGAGACAGAAAAACATAATTTACATATTTAAGTAGATGTCAGAACAACTTCACCTGAGCAGAGTCCAGACTGTACGACTGTCGAACAAGTATGTGTTCTTTCCCTACAAAAAAAATCCCAAAATAAAACAGACATAAATGTTTCAGCATACATTTAGATACAGAACATCACGCTTTTCTATTTTATCAATGTTCTGCTTCCTGTCTGGAGACATTTAATATCAAGTGTCATATGTAAATTGGATTATTAGCATATGGAGTTTAGAATCCAAATACATCAAAATAAACAGTCACCTTTGATCACGGACTGGCCGGGGTAATCCGACTATGAAATAATAAACATGCAGATTTATTCATCATTTCATCTGAAACTTTGATGAGTAGTTGGTGTGAATTAATGAGCAGCAGTGTTTAATGAAATTGTCGGACCACTAACCAGAGAATTCTGTTTGTGGACCCTCACAGTCTCCGCGGCTCTGACCCCATCCTCCTTCTCTCTGACAGACAGTAGAAGCTTCAGTTGGTCTCTCTGGGGCACAATACAAGGTTATACGTAAATTAAACAACTATGTTAATAAACAAACAGTGTCAGTAGTGATTAATGTGAAAGAAAAGGTTATTAGGAGAATAAATAAAATGAAGGCAGACAATGTCTTAAGGACAGAAGATCACCTCTTTGTGAATGTCCTCTACTGTTGACTTTTCCTGAGGAAAAGATGGAAAAGATACAGGTGGGTTTATTTGCAAGCCTGCGACACACACATTTCAACCACTATTGAATATATATAGTTGAAGTTTGTTTGTTTGTGTATGTGTGTGTGTGTGCGTGCGTGCATGTGTGTTCACACACACCTGGTTTAGCTGACGTTGAAGATTGCTAACTTTATCAAGCAGTGTTCTCTGCTCCTGGTGGAAATGTTGTTCCATGTCCTGGAAAACACACATATTAATTAAATGTAAACACACCACATTTGCAGATTGAGTAATGCATAATTATAAACTGATTGTTTATATTTGTTTTCTCTAATGTGTCCTTTTAAGTATAGCACAGATTTCACCTGGATGTGAGTGTAACATTCAACAGATCATTACAGGGAATAGTTAGGGAGCTAAAAGAGTTTTATGAAACATGAACTGCTTGTAATGATTATTGGTTTATGAACTCACCTGTATAATCTTTTCATGGTTTGAAGTTTCAGACAGCACCTCCACAGCCGACAGCTATGGAAACAACGAAGGAAAAACAAATTAATAAGATCACAAAACTGCTTCACGGTCAACTTAATGAATAAAGGTTACAAAATAATTTAACAATAATAGCCAAAACAATTCCTGTTTTTAAAAGAAGGTTTTGAAACATTAACACACCAGAACACTGATATTGTTATTTATACAAACACATTACAAAGCCACACCGTATGCTATTCATTTATATTATTTCAACCTCTGAAATAAAACAAGCTGTTTATGAAGCAGTTTGAGTTGGATCGCGCAGGACTCGAACTCAACACTAGGGGGCAGTAATGTGTAAAAGTTTCGGCACTGCAGTAACTCAAGCGCCGCAGTCAGATATGAGACACCGATAGCGGACTTGAGACGTGATAAGGAAACATATTACACTGAATACCGATTTAAACCTCAGTTAATATGCTTAAAGCGCAGCTGCTGGGCTCAGAACGCAACGCCACGGCCCTCTCTGCTCCCCAATTACAACAATAAATTACAATATAGCTAGTTTGTATAATTCATATAAACCTGCTCCAGACTTTACAACCAGAATCACAAGCAGATATTGTCTGTGCTGTAGTACGAGGCCATAACAGCCTCATTTTGAGTCACTTATAAAAGTAAGACATTAACAAAGACTCTTAGGAGAAAGGTTGCCACAATTATTTCTTTCACAAAAGTGTTTATAAAGAAACAAACAAGATATTGCCGTGTGTTACCCGTCTTTGTTTCTGTTCCCTCCTGGCAGCCTCTTTTGCTGTGAATACAGATAAGTTAAAT
Organism: Yasuhikotakia modesta; assembly: GCA_036877545.1. Lineage (NCBI taxonomy): Eukaryota > Metazoa > Chordata > Actinopteri > Cypriniformes > Botiidae > Yasuhikotakia > Yasuhikotakia modesta. The sequence continues at coordinate 23,450 of JBAJNP010001513.1, forward strand.
TAGCGATGAAAGAACAAACATGCAGGTGGAATGAGAGTAAAGTGTGTAAAAGGGTTTAAGACGGAGCGGTAATGAAAATGAACAGCTCTTCATTGTCTCTCTGAGGCAGGAAGTTGCTGATTTGAACTCTAATGAGTGTGAATGATAAAGGTTTTGCTCTCCTCACTGTTTGATAAAGAACTCAGATTAAATCCTGAAAACCTGGACATGAAACCCATGGCTGTCACACTCCTATAATGAAACAATGAAAGTAAAAAAAAAGTGACATCATATCTTATAATAATGATGTCACCAGAGCAATGCGACAGCAACGGCAAAGATGTGGGTTTGAATTCTAGGGAATGTATGTACTGATAAAATGTGAAGTCTGAATGCAACGTTAGTAGATTTGGATTAAAGTGTTAAATCTGAGAACACAGGTGTAAACAGGTGTAAAAATAAATACTACACACTGAACAACTTCATTTTGTTTCTTTAAAGGAGTTACTGGGTCTTACATGAGTTACATAGTGGTAACTGGTTCTCACCTTTTGTGGCACTGTCCAGGTAACTCTTGATAAGACACACAAGCTCAGGGTTTTTGCCGAGTCGTGCATAGTGATAGCTGTCATGGCCGAAACTGTCCACAGCAGCGACATCAGCGCCATTTTTCAACAGAACTTCCACCGCATCCTTGCAAGTGTATTCACAACCCAGAATTAACGCTGTCCTGTGGAAACACGATGGTAATTGCTTTTTGTTTCTGTCAGACATTACTATAGTACTAGGATAATTATAATTATTATCTCAAATCTTATTATAAAGTGGGAGGAGTCACAGAAGGCAAATAAAAGGGCAAATTAGAACCAATTAGCCAATTAGGTAAATGTGTATTCACTTATTCCGTTTGTCTCTGACTGTGATGTCACTTCCTCTGTCTAACAGCAGCTGACAGATGTGTGGATGACACATTTGAGTGGCGAGAACCAATGGGGTTCGACCATCCTACGAAAGACACACAGAGACACACACACACACAGAGACACACACAGAGACACACAGACACACACACAGACCCACACACAGTAACCAAAATAAAATCAAATTACTTTCCCTTTTACGAAAACGCAATGAAAGGAAAATTGAGACAAAAGCGAAAGATGAAAAAACTCACAAAGTCACAGGCATTAACTGATGCTCCACTATCACAGAGCAGCCTCACGCTGGAGGAACATCCGGCCATAACTACAGACAACAGTAAATATTCATACACATTCCCCAGGTGAATAACAACCATCTGATATCACCGCTAAATAAAAACGCCCCTGCATCAGGCAAAAGCTTTAAATCTTTCATGAAAGACTTCAGAGGCACGAAAATAATTCCATCAACATCATTAAATTGATCATGACTGCATCTGCCTCAGGAATCCCATTCAAGCGTTCAAAACATCATGCACTCCATCGCACACTGGAGGAGAAGTCAAGACAGAGGAGGAGGTAAAACGAGGAGAACACAAGGTTAAAGGAGGACAGGGTAGGGAACAAAAGACTGCAGTGTGTTCGGTTTCAACAGGAACGAGGTAAAAGCACTCTTGTTTACCGGCGTCATGCAAAGCCGTTCTTCCCTGCAGGTCGACATTTCCCACCGGGCAGTTGTGCTGAAACAGAAACACGGCATCAGGACACGGACTGACACTTCACGGCCAAAGAGCTGAAGGGTCAGAGGAGGCGTGTCTAACAGCTCTGGACCAGTCTGTCATCAGGAACGATGGTTTGAACACAATAATAGAAAGCAGACAGGAAGGGTTGAGGTACGCTAGGTTAAAAACCTAACTGGAAGGTTCCAGCTAACAAGTGAAACCAGGTCAAGCGATGGAGTGTGTTGCTATGATACTGGCTCCATTGTCTTCAAGTCTTCTGGTCTTAAAATCGCTCCTGGTGTCTTCATCTTTGTCCTACTTTCTCGTCTTTATTGCTCGCTCCAAACAACCCTTTTACCTCAACAACCTAGTCACTATAAAAATATTTTTGCTCCAGCAATGGCTTTTAAAACTGGTATCAGGCTGAGATCATGAGACTTGCTTAAGAAGCCAGGTTCAAATTACACATGATGATGGCATAGAAATTACAGTATGGTGAATTTTCTCATCCAGAGACTCACTCTGTGTTATTGCTAAACTGTACATAGTCAGGACATTGGCAGCCTGTTACGACTGATTTTTACTTTTATATTAATTTAGGACAACTGTGAGACAAACTACCATAAACAGAACTCAAATATTCTGATTTCAGGTTAAAATGAATTCAATGGTAAAACAAGAATTCAATGTCTTTTTTTAAACACACTATGCCAGTTCATGGTAAAATTATGCACTAAACTCTAATTAACACAAATGAGTCACTGTGACAAAAACAATCAACACAAGCGAGTGATAGGAATCATTTCCGATCTTTATTTTAAGCGTCGTCCCCAACACAAAAACAAGCCTGCGTGCAGAACGCGTTTGTCGATTAATTGATTAAACACTGAATAAAATATTTTAGTCTACTTACCTGCAGTAGTTTCTGAACACACAATGACTGTCCATTTCTAGCTGCTAGGTGAAGAGCGTTTTTCCCTGCAGGAACGACACAAATCAGAAAACAAGTTATCAGAGGAAATAAAGGGCTGCAGCGAGGTGGACCTACAGTAGATGTTATTTTGAGACTGTAATTACAAGAGTGAGGGGTTTAACACGCCGTGGACTGCAATTTAATGCTAAATCAGTTCTCAACGCGATGTCAGGCTCTTGTCTATAAAGGTTTGTTAAAGCTATTCATTCACACCTATGTGAAAAAACACAGGAAATTGCATCTTTAAAAAGGCACATTATGCATTCAGCTTTAATGGAAAGTAAATTTAACAGCATTTCATGGTTTTATCGCTATGTGTGTCCAGGGAAACCAAACTACAGTTGAGCTACAGGGACACATTTAAGCACACATTCTCACCTGTGGCATCTGAGGCTGTAACATCCACTCCATGACTGAGAATGAGACTCAGGCAGTCGAGATGTCCTCTGCTCGCAGCCAGATGGAAACTACAGGGAGGAACGTTTGATTTTAAAAACTCAAGTCAAGCTGACCAGCAGAGCAAGAGGAATCTCACACTATGACAAAAATACCCAATGGAAAGTTTTAATCATACTCAAACGAGGGACTGAAACAAAACGGGATAAATCAAGCAAAAAATGCATCTGTCAATGTCGTACCAACAAACACTGTCAGGCAGTAAAAATATTTCAATGGGATTAATGGGAAGATTATTTGGCCCTCTACCACAGGAAAATACCAGCCGAGCCACCAGTGCAGAGTCCACTGTGTGGCCATATAACACCACAATATATCAATCAGCAATGTCCTATAACAGGCTATAAAAATTCACCTCTGACCTCTAAATTATTCTTCTTCAGTCATCAACTTGTGATTTCTGGACCGCAAGCGTTCAGAATAAGATGAAGTGTCAGTTAACGTTTTACAGAAAATAACTCCCAGCCACTAAATTTAGTCCGTGGACACAAACAGAACCAGCACAGATCCATTTCTGTGTTCCCTGCTGCTCTGGTCTGCTGTGAATGTTGTTGCATGTTTGGTCAAGTGGTTGTGGCAACATCATTTCTTCCTAACCAAATTCTCAGTCTTGGTCAGGAACAAAAAAAACAAAAAAAAAAACAAACCTCAGTCAAGACACAACACTCAGTTAAAAATAAACTGCTCTATGATAAAACTAATTGCTATTTGAGAAACTGAGATCATGGCCACAGACAACACAAAATCCTGCAATGCAAAATCCTTACATCTGGAAATGTGTACAAACCTACAGCGAGGTTTGTGTGAGAGTGAGGTGTGTATGTGAGGTATGTGCAGTTTGTGTGTGTATGTCTGTGTGAGGTGAGTGTGAGTTGTGTGCAGTGTGTGTGTGTGTGTGTGTGTATGTGTGTGAGGTGAGTGTGAGTTATGTGTAAGAGGTGTGTGTGTGTATGTGTGTGAGGTGAGTTATGTGTAAGAGGTGTGTGTGTGTGTATAAAGTGGATAAACGCACGCAGAACGTCCCTCAACATCGAGTTTGGTGGGAATGATGCCTTTCTTCCCAAGCACTGCTGCAACTTTGTCCACCTCCCTCCTCTCCACTGCCTTCATCAGCCGGTCGTCGTACTTATTCCAGTCTGTGTTCTACAGGAAAAACAGACAGATCGTTACTCTCATAACATCAGCAGTTACACAGACACCTGTTTTGTAGAAGTCAGACCATCACATCAGTGTCAGTGTCAGACTAATAATGGTGATGAGATCATTTCATTGTGCTCGACTGTGCTAATGATCAGAGCGATGAGCTCATTTAATTATATCTTTATTATATGAATTACACAGACCGCAAGAGGACTAACAAAAGATTAAGACATAATGTTTTAAATGTGCTTTTACATTCACAAAGCAAACCAGAAAAAACATCTTTGACACTTTAAATTGGGCATTAACAAAAGATGACTGCAAAACTGAGAGCTGTAAGCAGTTCAAAGACGTTCAAGCTCCAAAAGTCTCTAAAAGCTGAACTCTGCAGGAGAATTCTACAGCATTCCTGAAGTTCTTGCATTTGTGAAGAAAGCTATAAGTCACTTTCCCCAACTGGGAAAGTTCACAACACACACAAACACACACACACAAAAGTAAGAGCCTCTCTGTCCTTTCAGCCTTCTCAACAAAAAGAAAAGACACAAAAGAAAGACAAAGAAGAGCAAAGTTCAACCACAAAGCTGAAGAACTTCTTGATACCTACAAAGTACATGGAGGTGCATCTAAACCATCGACTCATCTTGGTGGTCGTTTAACAGAAGAATAAAATAAGTCCTTTATGCCCATCCAACAAAATGAACACAGCCGGGGGATTTCTGGTCTTTAGTAGAACCCTGGAAGATACACCTTCCAGGAGTACCAAGAACCTCTGCACAGTCTTCTAGCTTCACCTAAGCGCACAGTCTCTCCTGGAGGCTTCATCACAGCACGAAACGGACGTAAACACGCAGAGAGAGCCGCTGTAGTACAGGGACCAGCCCCGGGACAACAGCTCCACCTCTGAGGCAGTCTGTCTCTTCCCCTTTCTGTCCTCCTTTCAAAAAGAAATCAGACCATGCTTCCGTCTGCACCTCAAACCATCCAGTTTTCCACTTTCTAATTCTTTGCCTTGATCCTCTATGCCAAATGACAATGGCAATGAACATATGAGCTTTTCCAGGTGTGAAGCATCCTCATTGGAGTAGAACTGCTAATAATTAGCCTTCCTAGCATTTCAGGTCCATTATTAACCATTATGGTGAAACTCGTAAGCGCTACATGGCACATAAAGCTAGAAACATTAAACGCTGTGAGATTTAAAGTCTTAGACCCTCAGGTCATAGGCCGACGGGCTGAGAAGGAGCTTTCAGCCACACTGAAAGCATCAGGAGGGGGTCAAAGCAAGATTAGAGGTCTGCTTTTTACAGTCATCCGTCTGGGATACAACCTTCAGATAACTCATGCGTGACCTGGAGGCAGACATAAACATCTGATGCAACTACATGGGGGAAGGGGAATAAAACAGGAGGAGGAATTCTTGGAGTTTCCCATCACCAATTATTAATAATCGCCAATAACCTATAATGTTCTCAAGCCAAAGAGACAATACAGCTTTATTTATAAGTAACCACAGAAGTAGGAAGTATGCAAACCAAAAGTCATCTCAGGTCACACTTTTACAACCAATTCCATTTTTTAGTGTTGAGCATGGCAAGTTCGTTTGAACTTTTATCTGCATATTATTTCTTACGTTCATACACCACTTCAAAAACTCCCTTGCCAAAATTCCTTTCATGTTAAAACTTGACTTTTCATCATTTATTTCACAGCAACTTAAAAACTGAGAGCTCTCTCCTGTGTGAAGCGCACTAGACTAAAGTGCCCTTTTCAGTCTATAGTCATGTTTGATTTATTTATCCATTCAAACCCCAGGGTCTCTTGTCGGCTAAACCGATGCTTTAATTGGGCAGCTACCCTCCAAAAGCTTTTTGATGATGTCAGCGAATATAAACAGAAAGTTCCAGACACGCACTTGGGCCATCAACACACGTCCAGCGGTTTGATCAAGGACATCGGATGTGACATTTGCCCCAACGATCAACCCATTTCCCTGCTACGTCCGACAGCCGGGTTAGAATTTCTACTGACGGTCACTTTTCTGTCATTCCATTGCAGACCAGCACAGCTTACAAAATTTCTCAGCGAATCCTAAAATCAACTGCAGACAATCCGATGATTTGACTTCTTTATTATTCGTTTAATCTGTCATGAAGTATTACAACAGTGTCTCATGAATATTCAAGCATCATCTCAATAAAAACCAACAGCGTGTCGTGTCTGAGAGCCCAGCGATCATAATTCAGCTAACACTGTAAAATAAACAAACAGATAAGAGTGCAATGAAAAATTAACATCTCATTGGCATGCCGGGGTCTGTGTTTGTGCACACTTCAAGTACTTGGCAAGAGTTAAAGAAAAATACACCAGAGGGCAAAATGCTTCCGTTAATTAAAATTCATAAAACAACAAACAAACAAACAAACACTCGCATCTAGTCGTGTCATCTCTGCATATCAAACCATGCAAATGAATAACAGGTCACGGATACAGAGATGTGACACTAACACAGAAAGGTCACTGTGTTCACAAAGGGTGAAAAGCACAAGATAAACATGAAACCAGAGTCTTATTTATCATTTCTTCAGTGAGGAAGATAAAGAGCAATAATGTGTGAATGAGAGACTCTGACATGCGTTAATGGACTGTGAGTAAAGCTGTGATTTCCGAGACCATCTTGCGTTGACCGGAGCCTCCAAATTATTTATCAATAATGAGGCATCTTTATATAGCAGAATTGTATCGCTGCTCTAGTGAATGAAGGGCATAAATTTCACAGTAAGTAACTCTCAACTAAACACAGGCCTCTTTCTTCCCATGGCACAGGGCCAAAATAAACAGCCTTCGCTATCACACATTTATTCAAACGTTTTACACAGCTTTAAAGTGCATGAATAAGACTCCATGAAAACAGCAGCTTGTAGCATTTTGACAATCTGACGGATATCCGTTTGTCTGTCTGTAACGGCCACATTTAAAGAAATACCCTAAAAATGCAAAAGTGAGATATTTGGATGAAACAGACTAAATAAAAAGTCTTCTGTTTGATTAAATATGTATAACGTAAGAAAGGAAGGGGTTAAATATCTATTATGTTGAAGGAAAAAGGAATTTTCTCCGTAATTGCAGCCACAGCGGGGAATACTTCCAATGTTTGGAATTATATGTGACCTTGTTTCCTCCCATTTTTGAGGGTTGTGGTGTGTATCAGTAAGCAGCAGGGTTTGACAGCAATCTCTCTTACGTACTGTTGCATCTATAGCAACACTAGAGCCCCCTAATGGTGAGGTGACCTTCGGTGAACGTATGGTGACCTTTAATATGACCCACAACCCTGACACAAATGATCCATAAGACACCGTCTGCGAAGCTGCCCACAGCATTCCACAAACTCAACAGGCCGCATATTTCATTACAACAATATTTGCATAACCTCAGTTACTCCAGATCCTCTCAAAATCCCACAGGAATAACAAGCGTAAAACTCTTGAAAAAAAGTTAATCCGGGCCGATATTAAACTGGCCTCAGGGCAACACCTAAAACAAATCAAAACAACACACAAAGAAAAACAAACACTCTGGGGAGACAACATGCAAATGAAGAACAGAAGCAATGTAGGAATGGGAGAGTGTGTGTGTTTGTGTATCTGCAATAAAGACAATACAAGCCCTAACCTGCCATCCTCAGCTTGTGGGATGGTTGCTAAGCTTAAGCTAGCAGTCACAAGTAATGACTCATGTAATGAATTAATACTTATGTCTCTTCCCCTCCATTAACACACAGACAGAGACACACACACAGACACACACACACACAGACACACACAGATACCCACAATTTACGCACTGGTTTAAAAACTAATGGTTAAAATTGAAAGAATTTTTATAATGAGATAGAAACTCAAGTCTCTAAGAAAACCTTGAGAAATCACTTAATTGCTCAGTATGGGTTTGACCTCATGGTGAGTTAAACCTGGCAAAACAAGCCCAAAAAATCCTTTCCATCATTACACAAGCACGTAACAATGCCTAATCTCCCATAGGGGGCAGAACTTCTCATACAATCCTTGAAACTACTGTCTAAAGCCTGAAATCATGGCCTCTAGATAACTACTGCTTTAAATATGATCAAAACTAGAGCAAAGTCTGTGTACAAAAAATAAAGGTAAAAATGTATATTTACAAAAATACATACAACACAGTTTGTTACAAAATACAAATAATTTATTTTAAACATTGCATTACAAGGAACAGTTTAAACAACAGGTTTTGCGTTTATCATGCGTGTAATTTGTGGTAACAAATGAGGTGAAACGATTGCAAACGGCTGCATTCCAGAAACTCTTTACATATTTTCAAATCATGCCATACAATGAGAAACAGGTCTAAAAATGGGCATGTCAGTACGACACAACCAGGTGAAGATATCACTGCAGAGTTAATGAATGACCAATGACCATTAAATCCACACGCCAACTGAAAGCCAATCAGAAATAAGTTAAGGCCAGGTTGCTAAAGATAAACTAAGAGTAACCTGTATCTTTTTAAGAGTAAAACTTATACTTCCTGCTTCACGAAGTTCTCAAAGTCATGCATCAATGTCACACAAGTGTGTTATTTGTGTGCGTTTGTGAGAACATGCGAGTGTGGGCAAGCACTGAAAAACGGCTCCACTGAGAAACAGATGCTGAAGTGCTGAAAAAGCACTTTGGGTTTTTTAAACAAGCTGTGAGTGGCAATATATTGAACACTCAAAAAATTATATCTGAGCCCTCAAAAAATAAATACACACACAGACACACACTGCTGTGAACATTTTAGTGATCGCACCCATCTCAGAAATGCCCTAGCCCACGTCTTCTCTTTTTGCGGGAAAAGTGGGTGTTTTGGTCACATAAGGTGATATCAAAAAGTGTGAGGAAGCCTCTATTGCACCTCTCCCCAGGAGAACAGAAGACAGGAACAGATACAGTTTCTAATACAATGCAAGAGACGAATGAAATCTCAGTGAGTGGGGATCACAGGGGGCGGTTAGGAGATAAAACACAGCAGATGTGAGACTGTTTACCCCAATCATACAGCCGGTACATCTGGTGCACATATCAGCACATTCTTCCCTCTCCTTTTCATCCAAACACTGGACGGCTTCAGCAAAAATGAGATGAAGAACGAGGAACAGCAACACTATCTGCGGTTAAAGATTAAGGTGTTTTGATCCAGATTAACCACAATGATCGATTGCATTAAAGTCACATTTTACGTTCACATTTGATCTGATGTTCAGCTTAAGTAAAGCATATTCAGACAAACACATTCTCTTTTAACTAGACTACATCCCCTGACTTCTAATGAATTCACTTTGCCGTTTTAATGCGAAGGGAGAGAAATGGTTTAATTAAAATGCAAGCAGGATTTTAAATCTGTGCAGAAATAACACACTTTTAAATCATTTATAATTGTTGATTGTTATCAGGCGCAGCAGTACATGCTTAGATGTGTTTTATTTAATACTCATAATTATCTTTCCTGAAGGCAATGTGCGATTTATTTGCCCCACCCTCCAAAAACTGCATTTAGGAAGGAATGAAAGGCGAAACTAGACTCTGCAACTACAAGTCAGTCAAACGCTTCAGTTAAAACATAAACATAACATAAACTTTACAGTTTTCCGATGACAGCGTTCCAGGTTCTGTGCATACAAGCCTGAGGGCTTTTTAACATTCCCATCGCCTGTAATCCCAAGCATTTATTCATCCTAAGCTAACCCTCAGTCGTCACTGGGAGTTTCCCACTACACCAGGGGCCGAACTTAACACAGCGAAGCTTTCAGACAGACTCGGTGGTCACTACAGACAGACACGGCAGAGCTTTCAGACAGACACCACAGGCACAAACAAACAGACACACCATGTTTACACACACCACTTCAGCACCATTTGAGCCGACAGGGGAAACCAACATTTCTCATTAAGAAATTACAATATGACATTGTAGATCTGATCCAGACAGGTCCAGACTGACCAACTGGTGGCATGAAAGCCAACACAAACTTTAACTTAGGACGGAGAAAATTATATTTTGGATAAAGGGTGCCATGCTAAACAAATAATACAACAAAGTTGTTGTCATTATGTTTTCCTTCAATGGCAACTTGTTAGGAGACAGAAAACCTCGCAGAACTCAGATGCACACTCGACTGTTTCTCAGCAGTTTTTCAGGGCTGGTTGTGTTCTAAATACTGCGACTGTTCACACAATAAACTACAGCAGGAGAGAATTTTCCAGAAGCTGCCTGGGAGGACTCACCTGCTCTGACACAAGCCAGTTTATAGACATAAAGACATGGAGGCCCAGATGTTATACTGCTGTACAGAGCAGGTTAATCGTACAACTAACATACATTCAGCATTAAGAACTGTGTAATTAAAATCATTCTGAACTAACATAACAGTAAATAACAGTGGCTTTACATGCAAAACCGCTCTAATCTAAAATCTAAAGATGTCAATGCATTGTGTCTTTATCCAGAAGGCAATAAAGACAAATTAATAGCTGTTATAGTAAAGTGCCCATTTAAATGCTTTACTGTTCCCTGCTTTGCTTTTTGGTGCCAATGCACAGCTTACCATTGAGGAACAAAGAAAGCTTTTTTGTAATTCAAAACAAGACAACGTCAGCTTCTGTCAATCTGTCCCATTCAACAGCCAACCTTAAACACATCATACAACAGCAAACAAGATACTAATGAAATCCATTCATTCAGTCACTGGAATTCTAATAAATAAAGCAAGTTTGGGAAAATTGTGTCTTGGTTAAAAGGCCATTTGTTTATTGACTGAAAACAGAAGCGGCTTCCCTCAAGCACTCTAGAGAACCGAAAACAGCTTTGCTTACACACTTTAATACTTCTGAAAGCAGAAAACAAACATGGCAGCGTGCTATATTGATTATATTAAGTGCAAATATTGTAAAAACCCAAGTGAGAATAACAATAAACTGACATTTGCTCCATGCACTCATTTCTCTTATTGGCATAAAGCAATAAGGAGATTCTTTCAGTACAAAGAATCTAAAAATGACAAAAAATAAGGGTGTAAGGATGATTTCTGTGTCTCTGTCAAATCAAAGGGAAAACCAGTGACTGGACGTGAGAGAGTATTCACCAGTTATAGCTAAACATGGCTTCTAGTTAAAAAACAGTGGGTCCTTTTTACTTAACATTACATGTTGAGTTTGCATGGCATCATATCCTTGCACAGTGAGATCCCTTCACCATAACAAAACACTTCAGAGGAGTTCAGTAACTAACCCCCAAACAGCCACCAAACTGTGTGCCAAGATCTTTGACATGGAAATGAATACGAATGAACGCGTTTGTGGGGGATCTGATATCAGTCTGTTTGTTCTCATAGAAAACAATTAACTCAACTTCACAAGCTCACAGAATATGTTATTCTGATAGAAACACATCACAGGAATCTTTTCAGACTGATCCAAGGATTTTATAAGTTTAAAATGTTCACTTGAACAGCCCCACAATAACACGCCCGTACAGTTTTCCTGTCCGGGATGCGATACAGGACGAACTGTCAAAAGATTTGCATTAATGATACGAGCCCAGCTTTGAAAACATGCTAATAAACGACAGCAGCAGATTATATATAACACAGGAACACAAGGAAGCAGATAAACACCGTCCAGAAATAAAAATGCACGATTTCGATTCACAAGTTTAACGCAAACCGAGCAAAACTTTTAAAAACGATCAACTTACGGTGATGTTAACTTCATGCTTTTTCAATCGGTACTTCAAACTCTTCATTTTTCTCTTTGGTTGTATCAATAACTAGTAGCTTGAAGTTTAAGACTTAAATGTGTTACAAAAACGTTTGGTTTGATTAAGAAAAACAACTTTAAACGTTTGACAACACACTGAGTTTTTCACCTGACGCGAAACCCACCAGGCTTATCAGGAGCCGATTCGTGACTGACACACCCGTAGTCCAATGGTATTTACGGATAGTAGAACACTGTGTGTTTAGACCAATCAATAGTTAGAGAAGGCGGGACTTCCTGGTGATCCTGGTAGCTTTTAAAAGCGTAACTGGGATCAACAGGAGATGCTGTTGGGAGCTGACGTGATCTTTACCTGGAAAAGGGCTGGATGATTTAAAATAAACATAAAGAGTGTTTATTTGCATCAACATCTAGGTTGTTGTGGGTGGAGACATACAGTGCATACAAAGTTATGGACGATTTTCCCAGAATTAGCGTGATTGTTTACTAACATTTGCATTTACTACAGAAAAGCAGTTTGTCTCACAATATGGGTTTGCATTAATCGTGCCAAACAGTAAAATGAACGGTTTTATTAGCAATAACAAGAGCAAAACAATCAAAATTGACCTAATTTTTAAGCTCTTGAAAATAATTCATTTGTACCATTGTTATGCACGTGCCACTCCAGAGATGTGTTGCCCTCTTCTGGCCTTCAGTACAAATGAAACAAAATCAAATCACAGCTTGTTCTTAAAAATACATCCTTTGTTTTAAAATGTCAATCCACGTTAAAGAACTTGAACCAGCTTTCCACAATTAAATATTTGCATTATTTGCAAAAAGTGGCACCACATATTAAGCATGTTTCTCTTGCTTTGGGCATCTGCGTAACGTTAATACATTCATATAACACAAAACAACAGGTTGCCTTTGGCCATAAACCTGAATGGAAAGGAGACATTGTCACTATAACCCTTTTTGAAGACTGTCAAATCATAAATAAAATTATTGTCCTAATAACAAAATGAGGTCTAGCTCCATTTTAATACTTGGTTGTCATAGAAACTTGGTTACTATGGGTTTTGCTGTTTACCTTGTCCAGCGAGTGAAAGAGAGTTATCCTTTTTATACACCCTCAGGACACAGGAAATTTTACTCGTACTCCCACAATTGTTCCAGGAAAAGTAAAAGCATTTCTTGAAAAATAAAAAATAGCCTCAAACAGATGACAGTCAAAATATGCCTGGTGACAAACAGGTTTTTGTGATGGCGTTAACCACTGTTTATTTGTTTAAAGAGGAAATGAAATCCAAAATAACTTTTAGCCTTGTTATACACCAAGCTGTGAACTGACCCGTTGTTTTTTTAGGAAAGTGACTTTATAGCACAACCTCTTGCACCTTATTGTTAGACCTTGACTTCTCACTGCAAGGGAAAAACACGGGCTTCACTAAATAGGTTTCTTATTTAATGTAATAAAATATCTACATTAATAATAAATAACTAGCAAAAACAAAAGCAGATCCATCAAAATGCATGCAGTACAATACATTTACATTTATGTTTATATTGTTGTATACATTCAAGAGCAGAATGCAAAACCACTGTAATGTTGTGGGCAAAATACATCTAAGAGACTAAAACAGAGCGGGTGAAATGTCACTCTGATCTAGCTCATAATGGATACACACTAATATAATGGTGTGCATTCAGGAAATGACTCGTATAACCAGCTCCACTTAGTAATAGAAAACAATTTCCTCACAGGATATCCTGTTAACAGTGAGGATGTGATTATATTAGCACACTCAGTGGGATACCAAAGTGAGCCTTTTTAATATTGACAAACATCCGTAGGCAAACTGGTAACTGTGCTTTTATGCAGCACAACAGTAATTCAAGTCAAAGCCTGGATTAATATCAAGGCGCACAAAAGGTTGTCAAAAGTTAATCCTTTACATTATTGATCATGTCACATAAAAAGCATCTTACACTGAAAGTTATAGCTTGTTATTAATAGAAGCAAAGCACCAGTCGGACCAGTAAAAATTCTGCTGCTTTGAGCAGAACAATATGTACACAAACACAACCTTTAACGGCACATGCAGTAGTTTAGTTTTTTTTTATTCTGATTAAACACACAGTATTCAAATGACATTTAGTTGTACACATAAAATGAGACTAGCAGAGCTAACAGAGGAATAATTATGAACATTATTTTCCTTCCACGGTATAGTGGTACCTTTGTTCTGGTTTCAGTGAGACAATATTTGTATACAGAACAAGATTTACTATTGACCAGACCATTGCTTGTGACCGTGTGACGTATCATAAAAAACAGAACATCATGAGGACTTCTGTGTCATTAAAAGGCTTCTGAGTGTGTGACTGTAAACAGAAACAGATGTATCTTCTTGTTTAAGGTTTCCAAATTGCCCACAAATGACAGCCATTAGCTTTCTATGTAAGTGATTTTTAACACAAAAAGCATTCACATCAGTTATGAACCCAACTGCCCCTTTTATGGATAATTGGCTGGATGATTCTGCAGAGCTGTCGTTTCTATACGGTGCTGAAACACATTTGGATGTGTGTGATGTGGCCGGACAAAATGAAGTATTTCTTACCTGTCTTGATGTGTTTGTATTTACAGAGTGGCTAAGGGCTTGTGGGAGTTTGTGTCAGCAATGCTAACTGAGAATAAGACCTAATTCTGTCATTTCTGTAGAAACAGAGAGTTTATCCTCATTTATAACCAGAATGCGTTCCAAAGAGATACAGACAATGTATCCGAGAGGAAAGGACAATCAACGAATGGGAATATAACCTTATACAACGTTGCTTTTGCATTAAGTTGCATCACCTTTTGCAGGTGGTGTGGTCATGTTTTAACCTAATAAATTTGGTTAAAACATCAAATGATGTAATATTGTATGGATGCTTGGTGGTGTTAAATTATGAGGTAAAATGAGGTAAACGTGTTTATTGTTTTAAATCATTGACAATGATTTGTGATGAAAATATCAAAGTTTTACAAATCGTGTGTGTGCATTTAGGTACAGTTAAATAGACGATATATTTACTTTGGCAACCAAAATGCCACAAGAAACGACCAGCATATCAGTAAATGTGAAGACAAGTGTTTTGCATAATTACAGCACATAAGTAGTAAGATGCCAATAAATCTTAAGACACTATATTTAAAGCGACTGCTGTTTTACTTACTTCACCTTAATAGAAACATTACATCAAATGTGGACATAGTACTCAAGACCAACAAGCTGCAATATAGCGCCACAAATATGATTTTGCTATTTCGAGCAGTCAGAATTATTACCCCAAATGCATACTGTTGATATAGAGGAATTAAGATACCGCCTATTTTGTTTTTGCTATCTCTGTTGTCAAAAGTGTTTTTCAAGTTCAGACAAAGATCGTTCAGACCCGGAGAAACAAGTCCCTTATTTTTTTCCTAAACTCTTTACGCATCAGACAGTAAATAAGCGGATTTAAACAGCTGTTCGCGTGCGCCAGACACACAGTCACCGGAAACACGTAAGTATGAACGATGTAGTAAGTTTTATCCCAGTACACTGCGTTGAATTTAACCAGCACACCCCAAAACGTTATGGCGTGATTTGGCATCCAGCAGAGAAAGAAAGATAAAACTACAATGGTGACGGACTTTGTGACTTGCGTTCTTCGCTTTGAATTGTTCTTCATGCTGCGCTGTCGGATGAGCCTCAACAGCAGCAGGTAACTAATGGAAACTATTGCCATGGGTATAATAAACGCGATCAATATTTTCTGGAGATGATAGACCGCCAACCAATGCTGTCCGTCGGGGAATCTCAGTAAACAAAGTTTTTCGCCGGCCACGTTGGTGACTGTTGAGAAGATGGATGTTGGCGCAGTGGCTACGGTGGCCAGGGACCAGAGCAGGACGCTGACCCATCTGATGGAGCAACTCGTTTGTCTGGTCCGGTCCTTGAGAGCCGAGGCCACTGACCAGTACCGGGTGATGCTCATAGCGGTCAGGAAGAAAACGCTGGCGTACATGTTCATCACTGTCAATGAAAGTACGATCTTACACATGGCGTCGCCAAATGGCCAACTGAAGTCCAACGCGGTGTCAACGGCCCAGAAAGGCAACGTGAGCACAAACTGAAAATCTGTTACGGCCAGATTGAGAATGAAGAAGTTTATTTTAGAAGTGCGTCTCTCTTGTCTCACGCGAATGAAAATAAAGACCAATAGGTTCCCAATCAAACCTACGGCGCAAACCACAGAGTAAGTGATGGAGATCATGAACCTCAACACGGGGCTCCCATCGGCAGTTACGTCGATGTCTTCCAGGCTTTTAAAACGTTCCTGATCAATGATCGATGTATTGATCAGGCTCTGGTTGCTGTCTGCCATCATATCCACCGATTTCACAAGTGCCGCGTTGCCCGTGTCGATCAATAATGTATCCATACATGTAGTCCTGTTTTTAGATGCATGCGTACTTTTCTATAATTTTAAGCTTTATTATTTATCTATTATAATTAAGTACAAATAACGCAGGAGTCATTATTGATCGTCGCACAAACTGCTGAAACAATGACCGCAAACCAACGCGCCTTGATTTATATCAAGCGCGTTTTCATTGCCCCGCCCATCGAGCGACCGATTGGTCTTCCCGTTAGATTGACAGGACATACTTAGGCTAAATAAAGGTATACAAAAACTTTTAAAAAATTGAATTTTCCTTTGTCATGTAGATTTATCCATCCCAAAGCGCATTAATTCATATTTTATGTCAACGTAAGTAAATAAAATTAGGATTTAAATGGTCTATATACATGTAGATCGGATAAAATATATATATATACATATATATTTACATATATATACAGTTTTACATATATATAGTTTTATGCACAGACGTACAGGCGTGTTGAGTTTAGGAGAACAGGTGGATTATAACGTCTAAGTGTTTACTGCCATCTTCTGTTCGCATGTAAAACGAAAGAACCAAAAAACATGATATCACTTCAATGCCTTAGTTTAAGGTTTTTAATCTTAAGACAGTAGCAGTGAAAATCGATAACTGCAAATAAATAAAGAATATTTTTAAAGGCAATAAGATGTAACTGTAGATGAAGGTAACTTAGTTAATACTATTCATCACCGATGTAAAGTCAAAACCCTTCTTAAATGTACTGTTAAAAAAGTAAAATCTGAGTGCAACAAACATACCAAAATAGTTTAGCACCTTACCATCACAACATTTATGTTATATCATCAAAACAAAGCAGCCAAAGTTAACTCAATGCATTTTATTACGTCTAAAAGTCTCTACATATAACATTCAGGTAAACAACTTCTTTCAATGCATGTAATAAATATTTTTTTCACTCAGTACTTTATACAAACTGACATTGGTCTACTGTACAATATGTCTTCCGCATCTTAAAATCTTATTTTTGACGCTCTCACTCATAACACATGCCACAGACACAAAGGGAATGAAATTTAAGGCAGTGAGCGTCAATGTTCACTTATTGACATGGGAAATAAAATATATTTGGATTTTAACCTCAGTTCTGCATCTAAAACGTATAAATTAGTTTGGGGTGATATACCACAAATGCATAAACGCAGAAAAACTGAACATTCAAGTTTGCCTTGCCTCAAAAACACAGTGAATTAATACTGATAGAGATTAAATAATATTCTTCTATGCGGTAATGACTGTTTTACAATTACAGCATCCGTGTTTCTGTCTCTATAGTTGCTGGTTGTTAATTGTCAATTACATTTCAAGCCAATCTGAGAATGATGGAGACAATCAACTGATAAACGCGCTAAACATCTAATACTTTCAGGAGGAAATCTGAGATGAGCGGGAACGGAAATAGAATGAGATTAATCAGTCTATTATGATTGCTTCACACACACACACACACACACACACACACACACACACACACACACACACACACACACACACACACACACACACACACACACACACACACACACACACACACACACACACACACACACACACACACACACAGCAAACTCAGCCTGTTTAATATAAGCAGAAATGAAAAGATTTGCCTAATTAAACTCCTTTTAATTCTTAATTCTTCAAATGCGACTCTTTAACACATGACAAAAAGTGACAAATTGCCTCCTAGCAGCACATGAAAGGACATTGACCTTATTCAGTTTATTTGTTTACTAACACTGTCTGTGAAAGGTCTGTGGACCTTAATATAGATATCAAAAACTCTAACCTACAACAGGCTAACAAAGCACACACAAGAAATAACAGGTCAGGTCTCTCTCTCTCTCTCACACACACACACACACACACGCACGCACGCACGCATGCACGCGCACACACACACACACACACACACACACACACACACACACACACACACAAGGGACACATGACCAAACAGTAGAAGAAATAAAGAGTAGCTTTGGGACCTTAACCACTGAGACACACACACACACAGTACCAGACACACTGAGACAGACCCCAGTCACTGTATGAGGTCAAACATTTAAGTTCACTGAACTCACAAGCTCTCGCTCTAGAAACTTCAACACTAAACTGTGTTCTTTTGGCATCGAGCAAGAAAAATATGATGAAAATGAATGCAAAACTTTTTACATGTTTTACAAAGTTGTGAATTACATTTCACGTATGAATAGTGAGGTCAGATATTGGCAATCTGCAAAAATGTTACTTCCAGTTGGTGGCCTGAAGGTGAAGGAATGTTTTTAACAGCTGGGGAGGAAAAGAAGCAGGAGTCAGGCGGTCCAATCGCAGCCTCTGTGCCCTGTGGAATCAGACATAGTACAGAAGAACAAAGACGATGAGGATATCAAAAGTTTTCATTGTATATTAAAGGGGTTGAAACAGAACTGTGAGGAAAAATTATCTTCGGTTTACAAAGGAGATAAAATCCAAAGTAACTTAGCAAGCTGGAAAAAAACTCTTTCAAGTTTCCTGTACATTAGATATTAGACAGATAAATATATACAAAAGTCAAACAAAAAATATATTTGTTCTCTGTACATGGCAACGATTAGCATCGTTTACAAAATCACCCTTCAGTCATCCTGTATGAGTTTGTTCAGAATTTTTTCCCAATGTTCGGAATTTCTTCAGTCTATTTCCGGGTCAGTCTAATGAGATGACATCTGGGATGTGGCCATAGATAGCTGAGGGGGGACCTGATTCAGCAGAGGGGTGAGGGGCAGGCGGATGTCCGAGGCTTTCCCGTAGACTGCTGGAGGAAACCAGGCTGCTGGCTCCGCCTCCATTGATGGAGGAGAGGGTGTTGCTCAGGGGCGTGGAGGGCGGGTCCAAGAAGAGCTGAGATGAGCCGTACGGGAAAAAACGGCTGAGGAGAAGGTCGTGGTCTTCAGACGCTGACGCCGCCGCTGCCATTACCATGTTGTAGTGCTGGGAGACACAGAGCCAATAAAGAGTCAGACTGAGAGAGAGAGAAAGAGACATGCAGAGATGCTGAAACCATCAAAACCATCACAGCAGAAGAACATGGATTGTGTTACCTGATGATTCTCCCCTTGTAAAAAAGGGAAAAAGTTGAGATCTGGAAGCAACAGACACAATTTAGCAAAATGGTTTCAGAATATAAATCATCCACATGACCAGAAGTGAGATCCTGTGAGTGTCGTACCTGACAGGTCGGTGGGGTAATAGTGGCGATAGTCCTGGATGAGGGGGGGAGGTGGTGGAATGTAGTTGGTGTCCATCTGAGGCATGCTGGGAGTTCGAGTTACAGGAGACGCTTGTCTGTGGAGATTCAACACTCTGCAGGCACACACACACAATACAGTACGGACACCTTCAGATGAAGTCATTATGGTGGCCATATCTGAGCCTAAATGATCCAATTACCCTTTATCGATCTGAGGAGAGAGGCTGGACAGTGAAGGACAGCTTCTCTTCTGAGGCGGTTCTTCATCCTCCTCATCCTCAGACGAGCTGTCAAGAGTCAAATCGATCACTTCCACTTTTTTACTGTTGCTGCTGCTGTTACCGTTTGTGTGAGAGTTCTGCTCCAGCACCGCAGTGCGACAGCCGTCTGATTAAACACATCAAACACACATTAAACACACAGACTGTACAAACATGTGGACAACAAATTACGCAAATAAACACAATACTGCTAATGATGAATAAATCAGTCAGTAAGAGACCAGATTTAAAGTAACCCAAATGTAAAGTTACTGTCAACACAACACAGTGGGGGGCAACAGGTTATTGATTCAAAGATTTAAAAAAAAAACTTTATTGGAATGCTAAAAATAAGTTTTACTTTGCGTAAAAAAACACAATACAGGAAAAAATCTGAAAAAATTAAAATATATAGACATCTACATATACATCTAAATAAACAGAAAACTTGGAAATACTGTGTACTTATTGTGTCACTGTATATTAAGTTGATGCGTATGAAGACTGTATGTGATGTGTGTGACTGTATCTGTATGTCAGTGTGTGTTTTCTCAGCAGAAGTGCTTTAGTGTTTGCTTTAGTGTTTA
Source organism: Yasuhikotakia modesta (assembly GCA_036877545.1). Lineage (NCBI taxonomy): Eukaryota > Metazoa > Chordata > Actinopteri > Cypriniformes > Botiidae > Yasuhikotakia > Yasuhikotakia modesta. The sequence continues at coordinate 43,995 of JBAJNP010001513.1, forward strand.
GGATTAATCAGCAGTAAATGTGACTCGCCATCTATGCCGTTGTACGAGGCAGACACCTCCTGAACTTCCTTTTTCAACCTCATGGGGGCCCAGCTGCCGTCTTCCTTAAACTGGATTTCATCGCAATCTAAACAGCTGCTCAGAATCTCCATAAACAACCTGGAAAAGGACACGGGAATAGAGAGACAGATAAACCAGCAGAAAAATGGAAGGTAAATAAGATGAACAAGAGACATTAGACAATTAAGTTCAGGGTTTCTCTGTTAACTTGTGTAACTCAATAATTTCAAGCATGTGTATTACTGCGTTAGCACTGAATTTAACATCTAAGGTTAAATAAAATGTTATTTAAATGTAATGTTACATTGATCATCCAATATAAGGGATCAAATACACACACACATGCAAAAATACACCTCAATTAAACGGATCAGCGATTGTGCTACATAACTAAATCAGGATGGCAACATTTACACAATTCATCTACACAAGTAGATCTGCAGTTGTTGTGTTGTTTTGTTTGTTCCTCATACCCGTCAATGATAAGATGTTCATAGGGTGCTTTCTTGTCACACACGGGACAAACCCACGTGGGTTTCTTCTCATTCATCTGGATGTAGAGCGTCGCATCGAAACACTGCAGGTGTGAACACGTCAACGCCCGGCACGGAATCATCAGTCGCATCTTTCCCAACTGCGTAACACAAACAGACGACAAAATGATTCACAAACACACACTCAAAACACCCCCGTGGAAAATGTAGGCAAACACACACACACAGTCCTGCAGACACAACACGTCCCACATGGAAAAACCCTGCGCGATCACACACACACACACACACACAAACCCAAACGTGGGTTTAAAGACAAACTGCAGAATTAAATGCAACAAGAGAATAAACACGACAAACAGTTAGATAATCGTGGCAACGTACAACTGATATTAAACAGCCTAATTACTTCAGACAGGAAGATGAATCACAGCAAAAACAAAAGTTTCAGTGTATTATTCTCCTCAGCTACGAATCTGCTTGGAGTTTTGAATCACAACCATCTTGATCTTTCAAACCACCATTTGAATTTTAAACAGCAGTATATTTTGAGATGGTTTTAACTAACATATAGAGAAAGATTTATAGAAAGATGTGTTTATATTTCCCATTTTTTAAACTCAGAACAAGCTAAGAACAAAAAACTTTTGCAATACAGATAACAGAGAAACAATCAATCACAAAATAAAAACATTTGAAAGATTTGAATAAATAGAATAACCACATCTGTGTGAGTATCTGACTGAGATTATAAATAAGATGCTTACCGGACATAATAATGACACTCTTAGGCTGGTTGTGGCTATTTCACTGTCAGGGTCTGCTGTTAATTTTTCCTTTACTGCAAAACGTAAGCAAAAACACACATTAGCACGCATGCATAACACTGCACAAAACACACAACAGACAGCTTTATAACTACAGTTATTAATAAACTGTAAGTTAATACAGAAGATGTGAAAATCAATGAGGGTCTGTGGTTCAATTTAGTTCAATCATACAATATATTAAATTAGCTCCAGCTCTTTAATTTGAGTTCTGTCGTATATTAAACTAGAACTACAAATATTCATTCCCAGGCAAAAATGTCCATTTAAGGGCATATATGTCAGGGTCATCTTGAGGTTAGATATCAGATTCAAATAAAACTTTTACTTTTTTTTTACTTTTAAAACTTTTTCAAATAAGCTTTTAAGCACAGTTTGTACGCTTACTGAGTGCTCTGGAATGATCCGGGTTTCGGATGCCTTTGGCTCGTAGCCTCTGCAGCAGAGCTGTAGATGAGAGCTGTTTCACCAGATAAACTGCCATAGAGTAACTCTGAAACACACATTTACTCCTCACATCACCACAAACTTATTTCAAACCGTAATCCAGTCTTTCTGATGTGTGATTCCAGCACTTGGAACTTCAAGGCATCATTTATTTATACCTAAGGTCGGCTTTTATGTAACGACATGTGAAGCTTTTAAAATAAGGAGCCTAGAATATTCAGACTGGGTGTATAACTCATATAATTCTCTCACGTCTCTGGAGAGCGAGTAAAAAATTTAAAGATTCTGCCACAGAAAGTGCCGACTGCTATTTGCTTGCTTGAGTAAGTTATTTATATTATTTCTGATAGTAAATACAGCAATGTTTAAGAGCCTAGTTTCATCCCAAACATAAACAGCTTGGATTTAAGTTTATTATTTAAACATATTATACACTCACTGATACATATTATCGTATCAAATGTACATCAAAGGTTCATTTACAATATCCCAATACAATACAATATATTACAATATAAGGTTTGTAATTGTGTTGTCCTACCCGCCCAATTTCAGAGGTCCAGGACACCACAATGGTGTTGGGGACTGTTGTGGACAGTCTGACCAGTGAGGTAATGTTAATGGGTCTACTGGGCCTCTTTGGTTCCACACCGTTTTTGGTAGGAGGCAGATATCCCTAATAAGAAACATTAAGAACCGGCATCAACTAACACTGACAAATTACTACAGTTTAAAGTAAATGATGGAAAACAACAAACACTCTAAGGACAACTGTTGAATGATGTCATCATTCAATCACATTAGAAACACACAGAAATGTTGATTTGATTTTAATAATGCTAATAAAAATAAACAAAAAGTGTCTACTTATAAAAATAAAAGAAATTATAAAAATAAAAAACAGAGCTTAGACTTTGCTTTTTTATTTCTGAAGTCCACCGCATGCCACTGGAGTTTACAGTGATTGAATTTACAGTGTTTACAGTGATTGAATGGACAGTGTTTACAGAGTTTACAGTGATTGAATGGACAGTGTTTACAGTGATTGAATGTACAGTGTTTACAGTGATGAACACTTGCACAAATACAGTTGCACTCACAGGCAGATTGCATGGCTTTCCATTGACTTTAACACATAGATTAGGGGGAAAGTGGTCCTCCTGAGGGCAGCTCGTCTCTGATAGACAAAACCTGGACGTATTTAAAATATACACACTAAGTTGCAGACTAGATATCTAGCAATCTTCTGCTTTTGTGATATTCAAGCCACTGTTTAGTGGATGTGCCTTACGGTGTATTAAAACATCTTACCGTAACTGTACTTGCACTATAAAGTCACATTTGGTTCCCGATATGTCCCTTTAAAGAGAGAAAACAACAACAAACTCTTTATTTCACAGCCCTGCTCATAAGCATGCAGTCTGTGTCTTATGGGAACTTGTAATTTTGGGCATACGGCTCTGCTACAACATTTCAGCATTTTTCAGGGGAGGTTTTTACAAATAAAGTGACTCACATTGAGCTGCTGATTTGTTGGACCTGCTGCGGCGTCAGTGCAAATGCAAAACACATTTCCAGAAACCTCTGGCTGTTATCTGAAGCTGTAGAGACAGAAAAACAGACAACAGACACGACTCAGTGGGGCGCGATCATTTAAACAATGCTTTTGTGCTCAGAAGACGTTTTAAACACTTCAATCATTCATAGATTATTAAAACAAGATATTCCAAAGTTTTCACTAGGCAAACGGGATTCTTATCCACAAAACTGCTGCCATATGTTTAGGAACATCAATATTCCTAAAAATTCCTAAAACACACTTTTCTGGAAACTCTATCTCCAGAACTCGGTTCATTTCCATTGTTACTGACAAGAGAAACTCTGTTCTTCATAAAGGTTCAAACACAATACAAGCAACGTGTCACTAACTGTTGTAGTTACACATGCTAATTTGAAACAGCCACCACAATCAAACTGAATGTGTAAGAAACATGGATTATGTTAGTGAATATATTTGCCATTGAAGTACTACATTCAAACTGCAGAGTTGTTACGAATTGTGCTTCTATTTACACACCTACAGTTTCTATACTTGTGGTAAAAACGTTATAACTGGCTGCAAATCATATTGCCAGGCCAGCGTCTGTCTGATAAATATGACAGAAGGCTGACCTTCAAGTCTAATTATAGGTTTTGCAACAAAGAGCTTATGTCCTGAATTGCACTCTGGTATCTGGGTCTGTGCTACATAAAGAGACTTGATCAGTTTCACTGAACACTGGAATCATTCACAACATACTATACTATTCTATACTGTACCATACTGTGCTATATACTATACTATGCCTGTACAGCTTTCATTGCACCTGTATATATGCCCTTTAAAGGAAAACTCATCTAAGCCGGTCAGATTAGATCAGAACACTTGCTGATTGGTCAAATGTGGAGTTGTTAAGTCACATGACTCATTTTACAATCTACTTTAAACAACACACAGATGAATACATCCGATGCCAAACAATATATTTGTTTAAAAATCTCTTTAATCTCCTTATTGCAAGTACAATAAGGCAGCATTATTCCAGCCTAAACTATAAACGTGAGCTTTTACGATAGGTAAATGGTATCATGTTGTTGTTTTGATGACATTTTGATGATCAACCAGTACAAACTATTTTAATTTCTCTGTAAGCCTCTCTCTTTTATTTATGTGACAGTTTTTCTGGACCTTGCTGCCCCTCCTTTCATGCTTTTTTCTCTATTTCCTTTATTTGTCTTTTTCTGTCTTTCACACGTACAATACATCATCCTGTATGACAGGACCACTGTCTCATTAGCATACAGCTAAAAAAACAGAGAGAGCGAGAGACAGTGGGAGGGAGTAAGTGAGTGAGTGAGAGACAGAGAGAGAGAGAGAGAGACAGAGAGAGAGAGAGAGAGAGAGAGAAAGAGAGAGAGAGAGAGAGAGA